>VDFB02291700.1:106545-205970 GCA_007258455.2 Sequoia sempervirens
TCAACATAATTTTAATGCCAGGTGCATGTGTCCAAATCCTTCTCAGATCTACCTACAAACTATGATTTTAGTTCCTGTAGCTTTGGGATCTTGCATTTTATTATCTAGGTCATGTTGTTCATTAGGTTTAGTTGCATCAAATCATTTCCATTTAGTTCCAAATCTTATTGTCCTAAGAAACCTAGAGATTCAGGCCTGATTGGCTCACCTTAGGGTTGAAATTCAATCTCTACACCTTGCAATCTCTTAGTTTCAATTAAATCTCGGGAAGAGGGACATGTTTAATTCCTAAGTTCTTTGTATGAAGGACCTAGGACACCCTATTTTCATATGATGCTTAAATGAATCCAAGTGTCCTCTATATATAGTGCTTCAAAATGGGCCCATAGGTCCAATTTTCATAAGTATTTAATAATACTTTTTATTTTAGTGTTAGTGCTTAAGACATTTTTAAAAATTAATATTAAAATTATTAAGTTATACCTTCAATTAGAACGTACTGAACCTAACTTAAAATAATATTATTAATTATTTTCTTTGTTTTATCCTTTAGCCTACAAGGAATAGGGATAGGCTAGAGGTAATCTCCATGGAGAGAACATGTTGGTCTACCTTTTTTGAAATTGCCTACTTTTAAGAAATTATATTAAGATGATCAAGCAATACGAACCATGATGTAATATCCATAGAGTTTGGATCTCATGCCTATTAAGTGAAATTATTTTTGCCAACAAGTGCTATAACATCTTCCATATCCATTATCCACAACATTGTTATGCAATACTTGCAACTTAATTACTTCTTTAGAAAAAAAATAGCCACTTGAAATAAAATATCCAAGAAATGTGCATGATCCCCAGTATCGTAAATGCAAACCTCTAAAAAATATGTGATGAGATCCCTGAATTTTTCCTTCCATCTTTGAATAGGATTAGGCAAGGAGTTAAATCCACTCTCAAGATGCTCCTCCTTGGCGTGATGACTAATGATTCCTTCACTCTAATTCTTGAAGACACCATGAACTTCCACAAGACCAAGGGTTATCTTGCGAAGTTATCATTGTGTTTCTAGTGTACCATTTTGCTATTCCCATGTGATGAAGAACTTAGAGCCTCTATTTGAACTTCATAACAATTTCCTTGAAGTCCCATGGATCCTACAATGATTTTGCATGTCGTATCCTCTAAAAAATAACATAAATTAGATTGCATGTAGGTTATAAAGTGGTTGGAACAACCATAAACCACCTAAAATCTCATCTAAATTAGTAGTATTGTAAATAGAATAATTATTTTTAGTATCCCAAATAGTTAAAACCTCTCACAAATAACAAAAAGCGAGAAAATTATCTCAAGATCTAAAATTCTACAATCTACATGACTAATAACAATATTCCAAGACTTGAAATCATCAAAATCTTTGATAGGAACATGGTACAATAGTTGTAATACAAAAATCCCTTACAAAAGTTAGTAACATCAATAATGTATAGGATAGAAACAACCATACGATAATTGAAAATACTTCAATAACAACAACAAATTAAAAATTACTCAATCTTATGACTAAAATATACTTTTATAGTTGTAAATGATCTAATGTGGTGGCTATAAATGTTAGTGACAATACCCCTAAAGCTAGAAATTATGATCATAGAAAACCCTACTATGTTTCCTTTGTAAAATTATGGTAATATGAAATCACCACACATTCCCCTTATATCTTGTTGTAGTCTTTTACCAAAATATTCAAATTTGAAGTTATTCTCTCAAGATTATATTGTGCTACTCTGATATTCATGTGATCTCAACCTTCAGATATTTTTTGTTTGCCCACAACTTATTCATTATGAAATTTGTCTCCCACAAGAATCTTCCTTGACTCATGATGAAACTCTTTAATTGGTGGTAACCTTAGAACATTAAACACCATGTTATGTTAATCCAAAATAAGCCAAATACTATCATGAAAATATGTCTCACCTATAGATGAGGTTGTGATTTGATGCTCCATCCACTTAGCCATGACAACTCTTGGAGCTCTATCTCTGATGCCTCAAACCACTACCACTTTTTAATAAGGTTTCAAATCCATAGTGAACTCTCCAATAGAATGTAACCATTGTATGCCCAATACAATATTAATCTCTCATAGACCCATGATAGATAATCCGTCACACACCTTATGTCCACCCTTGGAAAGTAATGACAAGTTGTTGTGTGTTCATGATGCAATAAATGGTGAAGCCATCTTATAGTATCTCATTTTTTATGAATTCTCTTTCATATATCCAAGAATGAAAAACTATTCATAGCTTAATTCTAAAAACACCACACCATGCTCATTTAAAATTATTAGACATCAAAACGGTATCTATTTTTCTTACCACCTTCCAACATCAAGAATTTTGTTTTTCTAAAAATTGTGACTATATCTATTAGGCCATAATTCATAACCCTGTCCTTAAGTATAAAACCTGGCCCCAAGAAGTGACCTATAAATCATGAGCATTGATCCTTCACAACTTTGTTATAATTTATAACATATCATATGAATTTTTACGATCTTTCCTTCTATCCAAATGTACAAGATGAAGTATTCATTGGAAATAGTGGCATTGATCTCATCAAAGCCTTTTCCCCTTTTGTACCTCAAAATATCACTTGAACCCCATATGAAAAAATAATTTTAAACTTGGATCAAAGAATCTATATGCCCTATGATGCACGTTGTATCATTCGCACTATCACCCCTTTTATAATGCTTTTAATGATAACAAAAATATTGTAATGATATACTATGGACTGCAATATGACCATCCTTTTCATACCTTGAGCTATAATAAAAATGCTCACCTTATTTTTGTATAATAAGAAATGTTGAGATATTCTCAACACATTCATCCTTATAACTTGAGATTCCTTCGTTAGGGTCAATCAAAATATTCTTCTCAAATACATGCTCATTTACAAAGATACTCTAAAAGTCAATCATATACAACAATGACTTACCCTTTATGAGATCAATGGATAGTTCATAATTTGGTACATCTTCCTCTATCTTAGGATCTCTGCATCCACTAAGTGATTTATTTTTCTCCTTAGATCATCTATATTTTTCTAACATATGCAATCATTAGAAGTTAATAACACATCTTCTAACAAAATATATATACCTTCCTAGTGCATGTTGAATCCCTTCTATTCTTTTATAATGGATCATTCCTTCATAGTATTTGGTTTTGACCATTCTTCCTTCTTTAGGGATGTATTCTTTGGTTCATGATCCATGTTTCCTCTTTAACCTCTTCTTGTAGTTTTGATTCTAATGCCTCCTCTTTTTTTGTCAACTCCTTTCTACTTTCTCTTCTTTTTTCTTTGAATGTATCCAAGAATCCTTCAAAGGTGATATAAGATTTATAAATGTCATAGTTTCCATCATATTCCTCAAAAGCAAGAATTTTACACTCATTTAAGTCACACTACTCTACTAACCACATCTCTTAAATAGGATGCTTATTCAATGAGCTTCTAAATCAATTTGAATCTTTATAGTTGATAATAAACTAATCTAGTAATTGATATTTTGAATCTTGGCTTTTTATTTTAATATATTATTAAGTTGCATCTTAAATTAGAAATCACAATGCCCAACTTATAATAATATTATTAATTATTTTCCTTGCTTTATTCTTTAGCCTACTAGAAATGGGGATAGGTTAGAAGTTTTCTTCAAGGCTTTGATTGAATATAAGTAAGGGATCGCTAAGAATTATTTATTCTATAAAGGATAGTCATGTGATGACATTTGATGGTTTAAGTACAATGTTTAAAATCAAATTGAAAACAATGTTTAAAATTTAGATTCTAAAATAGAACATTAAAAAATAATATGTTAGATTATTAATTCTTAAATAGAAATTGAGAAATGTGTGTTAATATGACCATTATTACCAAATAAACACTACAGACACAAATAAAGAAAATTTGAAAACATGTTTAAAATTTAGGTTCTAAAATGGAATGTTGAAAAAAATATGTTAATTCTTTAATTCTTAAAAGGAAATAAAAAAATGAAATATAACCAAAGATTTCAAACTCTGCCAAATATGCTGAAGCTTTCGAAAACTCCATGATCTAGGGCTTTTTCATGCGCAACAGTTCTGAACGCTCTGGTCCCCAATGGGGCATTCTCGTCGGAGATTTATGGCATTCCGCCATGAAATGGGAAGTCTACAGCGTTGGCGGCTACTGCTTTGGGGTCGCGTGAAGACTCTGTAGGATTTCCTGGTCTGTTGGCCGTCGCCACGACCTCTCCGAATGAAGATGTGGTTTCTAATGGCAGTGCGAACGGAACGGCTTCGCTTCCTCCCATCCGCAAAACTCCACCTTCTCCCGAACGTGTGGGTACCAATGCTAGTCACGATGGTTCCGATGGGTCTGTTGCACAAGAACAAATGCGATCTGCTCAAGTTTGTGGGGATTTCCACTTTGGGCTGGGTGTGTCGAAGCTTAAGTATTCGTTTGTGGAGGCGTCCAACTCTGGTTCATCTCCCCCCTGATTTTGCCACAAAATCAAAAGACTTCCAATGGCAACAGACGTTTTATTCAGTGCTTTGGTGATCCCCTGTTGTTGAACTTCGATGCCTCTTGGACGAAGGAGCTGCGTGAAAATGAAGAATTTTTTTCAAAACATGGTTTAATCGGTAGGTTCTCCCATCATTGGCCCACTCTTCCTGATCTTCACGATTGGATATCTAAATCATGGCTGTTTCTTATGGAAGGAGATCTAGAAATTTATCCCTGCACAAAAGGATTTTTCATAGTGTTTGATTGCAAAAAAAAGACAAAAACAACATTCTCAATCATGTCTGATTGTGGGAAGAATATGTTACAGCTGAAACCTGGCACCCAAATTTTGATCCTACTGAATCATTCTCAATTTTGTAGATCTGGGTTCACTTCCCACATCTTCCCTTCCACTTTTGGTTTGAATCATGCTTTGCAGCAATTGTAAACTCTATGGGCAATTTTGTGTCTACAATGACAACTCAAAACAATTTATCCACACTACTTATGCAAGGATTTTGGTGGAATTGGACATCTCCAAGGATCTTCCACCTAAAATTATCTTGAAAGCTAATGGACAATGTTGGAAACAATCATTGGATTATGAAGGTTTGATTTTCAGGTGTAGGAGATGCTTATCATTGCAATTGAGTGCCCAACAGTCAATCTCAACCAAATAGGGTGGCCTCTTGGTGGAAGGACTCCTCACCCAAACAGAATACAACCCCTTCAAAGAAGGCTAACATGAAGCAAAATGTGGAAAAGGATAATGAGAATTCCTTAGAGTCTATGGCAAAGCAGAGCGATTCTTGCTATTTGGAAAGGGTAGATAAACAACAAAGATCCTTTATTAAGGATACTTTTGAGTCATCAATAATTCAATCTTCAGATTCTCCTAATTTCGCTGGGTCCAAGAATTTGGGGGTGACGAGCTCTTTTCCACCTCATGAAGCATTGGATTCCTCAATTGCGTTGGGTTGTGCGGTGAGTCCAGATGTGAATTGTCAACCACATGCTCAAGGGTGGACAAAAGTAAAAATAAAGAAATATATTCCGCCATATCAAGTGAATTTGAGATCTTCAAAGAAGGGGGATAATGAGGTTTCATAATTTTTACATGAATAATTATATTTTGTTTAGTTTAGGCTTTGTTATTGCAAGTGGCAACAATAACCCTTTGTTATGATTGGGAACCTGTGACTGCACCCCTATTAGACGGTTGATGCGATTATTATTTTCTATTTTCTATATGGGAGTGGACCCCATGTCCACAAACTCTTACATACCAAAAAAAAAAGGAAATTAAAAAATATGTGTTGCTAATAGACAAAAAAAAATATCAACAATAATTTGGAATATAAATATAGTAAAATATCTAATAAGTACTAAATCTCTTCCAATTTCTAAATCATTTGCTCACTCTAACCTTCAAAGTCATCGTGGCCCTAGTCTTTGTGTTCTTTTATTTGCATATTTCTAATTAACTACATTTCATTAGTGCCACTAGATGTGTTATTCATTGTGTTGGATGTGTTAGTATTTTTTGAAGTGTTGCACATCCTCTTCTTCCACACATGAACCTCCATATTCCTAGTTCCCTTTCAAAAGGAAATCTCTAGATATCATATTTGGTTGTATAATCCTCAAGCAATTTTCTAAATTATTGTCAATTTGATTTTTTCTTTGATTCCAAGAATCTCAATGCAATAATAAATCTCTCATCATACGCTCCCAACCAACTCTTCAATCCACTCCCTATTAGCTCTCCAATGAATTTCCAATCAATCCCCCTAATTTATGAAGCTTCTTTTCTATAAGTACCTCCATTCTCATGATTTTGAGGGAGGTTTTTCAATATTTCATTATAGATTTTTCCTTGCATAAGCCATCATTCTCTTTTCTTTGATAATTTAGAATCACCCTTTAGGATCTAGGATATCTTTGCACTTGCAACCCCCACCAACATTCTTATTCTCATTCAAGACTCCATGCACCTTTTTAATTTTGATTTATAAGCTTCAAATCTTCCCTTACCTTCTAGGTAATCTCTAATTTTCAGAGAGCCAATATATCCTTGCTTTCCCCCTATCGCTAAAGAAGGTGACACGATTATTATAGAAGGAGGAAGTTGAATCCTTGATGACACAAGCTGACACAAGAAATATTAAAATGCTCCTTGAAAGTTTCTATTTACAAAAGTTCCCTAATTCAATTTAATTTATTTCAAAAAAAAATTATTTAATTAGGAATTAGGAAATCTCTCTTTGCTTAGGAAAAGTAAAAATTGCCTATATTTTCTCAAGTATTTAGAAGTTTTCTTGTTTTCAATAGATTTAAATTCAAAGTAGTTGCATTGTATTTCTTTTTGTAGAATAGATCTCAGTAGAAAAATGAAACTTAAAACAAAAAAAATAATTGCAATTGCAAAAAAGGCATTTAGAATTATACTCATTTAGCAAAAAGTCTATTTTCTACAACTAGTTAATTAGATAACATTTAAAATTTAGAAAAATACAAAAAAGGTAGAATACTTTACTTTTACATGCATATGTATTATTTGCATTTAAAAACATTATCGAAACTCAAAAACAATAAAAACAAAGGAAAATAAAGTTGTTGATCACAACACGAGGCACACAAAAATCAACAACAAACTCAATGTCTATGAATGCATACAAACTAGAATAAATAAACAAGCATCAAATCAAATAATCAAAACAATCAAATCTACACATACAAACCTTAGATCAAGTTCAATGTGATTCTTTGCTCATTTTGGAATGTGGGTGCTCAATTTTCTAGTATAAAAATTGTATTGTTTGGATAACAAACTGATAGAATATGGATGCATGAATGCGTGCTTATGAAATGATGAATAATGGGTTTGATTTATAGAAATTTAGGAGAATTAGATGGATGGCTAAGATTTAATATTGTATCTCTAGTATGATCCAAGATTAGGAGAGCTAATGAGGAGAGGTGGCAAGCATGAGAGAGTTGTACAATATTTTAATTTTTAATTGAAATAATAATTATTGCTCAAATCAAATTGATTGGGGACATAACATAATTTATTGATGATTTAATGCCTACATGAAGGAATTAACTGAGTGCATGGAGGAGTTAGGGGGGTTGACTATTTAAATTTAATAGTTAACTAATTGCATGGGTGAGTGAAGTAGATTTTAATAATTTAATAATTAATTAAGTGAATTATAGGTGCATATTAGGTGGAGATTAATATTAATTAATTATTTAATGGATAATATGTGGATAAAATGAATAAATAATTAGATAAATAAATGGATAAATATGTAGATAAATATTTATTAAATTAATGAATAATATTAGCTCAATTTAATTAAGTAATTAGGACTTATTTAATTAAATGATTAGGAATTATGAATACTAGGTGATAAATGGGTGATGAAGCGGTGTATTAATGGACTATGATGGAATGATGATTATGAAGGTGACATTATTTTAGTGTCTAGAGCCTAAGCATTAAATGATCTCAACATCTTAATGTTCAAACAACAAAATAGGTCAAAACTCTTGAGATTAATGCATCCATGAATCCCCTTTGGGACTCCTTATTAGGCATTTTATGTTGATGTGTCTTGGAGTTCAAAAGGATTGGGTCACATTTGTATTCAGATAAATTAGGGCTAGTCAACCAACCCATGAGGCTTTGTATCAAGACCAATTGTAATAGCAATCCCAAATCTTGCAAGAAATAGAATGAAGAAAAGTAAAAACTTACACATTAAGGATATTTCAAATACAAGGTCAAATCATAAATCACTTTCTTATAGACAATAAAAAAGACAAACATTATCTGAGAAATTGGTAACACAAATCATAATTTTTTGAAAGAGTTGATAGTAATGATCTCATATCAATGTTACCAACAACAACTATCATCATATAACCACCTTATTTCAACAACTTGCCCATCAAAATCTCTCTTGGTGTGAATAAGTCTTGTACCTAGTTTATTCCTTTACTAGGGACTTAGGGACTTAATTCACATGTTAAGTTTACTTAGGATATTAGTTGTCATATCTAGATAAGTATTAGTTGTCTTATCTAGAATTTCCACTTTCCTAGGTAGTTATGAGTTAGTTGTCTCATGTGATAGGATTAAGACACTTGTCATGATCTTGTCTTATCCTATCTCTCATCCTTGCCTTTATAAGCAAGGCATCTCTAGCATGTAATTGCATATAGCATTGTATTGTATTGCATTGATCATATTGTATCATATTGCAATCCTTGTTTGGTGGAATAGCATCTTCCATTGTTGCTTCTCTCTATCTCTTGTGGAGGTTCTTTGGCGTTGCAGATTGAAGATCTTGGGTTGATAACTCCAACATGGTATCAGAGCTTTGAATCTGGCAAGCCCCTTCCATTTCTTTATTAGAGAGTTTCCATCAATTTCTATTGTGATTTTTTGAGTTCTTGTATCCTATATTGCATGCTTGCATTTTGGTGAGATCTGGTGATTGCAACACTTTTGGCTATAGTGGCAGTATTTTAGGCTGTCCCATTGCGTCCAGGAGGCTCGAAAAAGTCAGATTTTGGCTTTTGTTTCACTCAATTTCGTCACCATTTGCAACTTTGGCAAAGAAGGGTTTCGAGCTCATATGTGGTGAACAACTTTTTACAGGAGCACTTTGAGCAAAAAATAAGCTTCCATTGCGTCCGGGTGGCCGTTTCCGATTTTTTTGATATATAATTTGCCTATATTCGGCAAAAGTTGTCTTCGGAGCAAAATTTTTTTAGCCGAGGAGCCATACGGCCCCCCGCGCAGGTACGACGTCGTCAGAAATTTTTTTCAAAAAAATTATTATATTACGAATTCTTTTCTGTCAGCATATTTTTATTTTAAAAAAAATTTCAAAAAAAATATATTTAAAGCGCTTTTCAGTGTTGTCGGCATTGTTTAAGCCGCAGACTTTAAGTCTGCGGACTAACCGCTTGCCGCAGGGTTCCTAGCGGTTGGAGAAACCGCCAGGCGGGCGGCCCCCCAAACCGCCAGGAGTCCGCCGCAGTCACCGCTGGCGGGCGGTTTAAACCCCACCGCCACAGCTTCACCTAGACCGCCCGCTAACCGCCAACCGCCACGGGTAACCGCCGCCGACCGCAGCACTGATTGCCGGATTTTTTGAACCCGCCAGCGCCTGGTCACGTTGGTGACCAACCGCCAGCCCCCGAGGGCTCAAATTTTGCCCCTGTTTAGTATTCACAGTGCCTAAAATAGGCATTTTTTTCATTTTTGCATAACTTTTCGCCACGGAGTCGGATTTTCGCAAACAAGATATCGTCGGAAAGCTGGTTCGACGATATTCGCAGTGGTGCAGGTGATTTTTCTAGATTTTGCCATTTTTTGCTAGTTTTTTCAGCTTGAAGGTACAAGTGCATTTATTGCTTGTTCTTGATGTAACTTTTGCAGACAAAGTCGAAATTTGGCAAACTTTTTTTTGAAATTGATCAGAAAATCGCAAGGAATCTATTTGTAACCTCAGTTTTCAGCTTTGAAAACTCATTTTTTTTTAAAATTGTAAAAATCACCGTGTGTTATAAACGGTTGATTTGAGCTTGTCACTTGTAAAAATTGTAATATTTGTTCATTGTAATTTGTTGGGGGGGTTGCAAATTGAGTTTTAATACATTCTGGGGGGGTGAAAGGCACAATTTAAGTGCCATATTGCCCTTTTCTTTTGGTGTTCATGGCGGATCTAAGGCAAATTGAACCACTCACTCCACACAATTATCATACATGGAAGCTAAAAATGACTCAATTGTTACAATCTAAGGGTCTATGGCCAATGTTAGATGCAGAACAACCTAAATTTACAAGGGATTATGAAAATTTTGTCCATAGATGTAAAATGGATGAAGCAAAAGGGCTCATTGGCTTACATGTATATGATAATTTATTGTTTCATATTTCAGAGTGCAAAACACCTAAGAATGTTTGGGACAAACTTGAAGAATTGTATGGTAAAATAAATCATTTCAGAACCTTGCAACTTCAAGCAGAACTTCAATCCCTCTCTCCAGATGCATTTCCTTCAATTCAGGATTTTCTTGCACAATTCAAGATGATTTTGTCATAGTTGAAAGGATGTGGACATGATGTATCTAGTGATGAATGTATCTTCTTGATTCTGTCTAAGTTAAAGGGCCCTTATCAAGTGTTTTCTTCTACTTTCTATTCAACTATGGATGCAATGGGGAAAGATTACAAAATGCCTACATTTGAGTTGTTTTGTGAGCGTCTTACTAGGGAGGAAGCCAAGTTAATTCAGTTGGATGCCTTACCTAATTCTAAGAATCATGCTCTAATGGCTCAATCATCCAAGGGTAAAGGAAAGAACAAGAAGAAGCCCAAAGCAGAATTATCTTCTGGTAGTGAGAATCCCTCCAAACCAAAGCCAAAGAACAATCAGAAGTCCACTCAATCTCCTTCTTCTACCTCTGGAGATTCTTCTTCCAAGTCCAAGAAAAAGAAAGGAGATCCTTATTCATTTTGTGGCAAAATTGGGCATGATGCATCTCATTGCTTTAAGAGATTAGAGGCCTTGGAGGAAGCTATGAAGAAGCACAATATTTCAGTGGCTAAGCCTTCATCCATGGGCAAAGGGCAAGCTCTTTCAACACGAGCTATGCATTCACCTTCAGATAGTTGGATTCTTGATTCAGGTGCTTCACATCACATGACCAATTCACGTGATCTTCTTGATTCCATAGTTCATACTTCTACTTCTCATATTGCAGTTGGGAACTCTTCACAGATTCCAGTTTTGGGGACAGGCTCCGTTCAGATGCTAGATGGGTGCATTGAGGATGTTCTTGTTCCTGATATTTCAGCGAATCTTCTTTCCATATATCAAATTTGTCATTCTGGAGATGGGAAGTCAATTGAGTTTACTCCACATAATGTGACTATTAGATAGTTGCAAGATCATGAGAAGGTTGTTGCTACAGGGGTAGTTGATCATGAGAATCATTTGTATCGATTTGATGGATTTGAGTCTTCATCAGGTTCATGTTTTGTTGCTCATGCTGATTCAATGAGCAAGCTTTGGCATGAGAGGTTTGGGCACTTGAATTATAGATATCTTCAGCAAATGAAAGCACATAACTTAGTGGTTGGTCTTCCAAAGATCACTTGCACAGATGGTGTTTGTCAAGGATGTGTTCTTGGCAAGCAACATCAAGATCCTTTTCCTAAGGGTCAAGCTACACGTGCAACCACACCCCTTGAGTTGGTCCATAGTGATCTTATGTCATTCCCAACTCCTTCTTTTTCAGGGGCCAAGTATGTGCTAACATTCATTGATGATTTTTCCCGCCGGACATGGGTCTACTTTCTGAAGCTCAAGAGTGAAGTCCTCACCAACTTCAAGACTTTCAAAACATTTGTGGAGAAGCTGTCAGGTTTTTCTCTTCGTGGATACCCTGAGATAATGGGGAGTATGTCAATCGAGGCATTTCAAGATTTTTGCGGTCTTGGTATTCTTCATCGGCTACAGGTTCCTTACACTCTCTGGCCGAGAGAGGAGAAACGGACTCTCGGAAATGCCAATTGTATGATTAATCTAGGTCCTGGCTCCGCCTTTTGGGCCAAAGCTGTCAATTGTGCCAACTATATTCAGAATCGTATGCCCCACAAGGCAGTGCGAAATATGACCCCTGAGGAGGCTTGGTCTCATCGCAAGCCTAATGTATCCTTCTTCAGAGTATTCGGTAGCAAGGCTTGGGCATTCATAATCGGCGTAAATCCATGGAGAAGAAGAGTCAGTGTTACATCTTTGTTGGCTATTGTGAGGATGTGAAGGCATACAAATTGTTTGATCCTAACACACGAGAGGTTCATTTCCGACGTGATGTTTAGTTTTCTGAGACCTTCACCCAGCCAGATCCTCCTTCGACTTCTTCATCACAATCTACTCAGTCTTCTTCAGTTGATGATACTTTGCTACTTGAGGAAGATTTTGATGATGGTCTTGATGAACCTCCTCCTCACTCACCCACTAGGCCACGATGGGCTCGAGTTACTCTTGAGGAGGCTAGTCCTCTTGTTGGTGATCCCACAGACACTCGCCACACTCGTTCTCAGACTTCTGGAATTAGTCTTTTGAGTCATGCAGTTTCAGATGATCCTCAGAAGTTTTCAGATGCTTCGGGTATTCCAGAGTGGGATAGTGCTATGGATGATGAGTATTCTTCTTTGATGAAGAATCATACTTGGGATCTTGTGCCTCTTCCCAAGGAAAGAAAGTTGGTTCGGTGCAAGTGGGTGTATCATACCAAGTATGCATCATGGTTCCATTGACAAGTACAAGGCTCGTCTTGTTGCAAAGGGGTTTTCTCAGGTTGAAGGGATTGACTATTCTGAGACCTTTGCTCCTGTTGCCAAGATGGATTCTATTCGCCTTGTCCTTGCTATAGCTACATCACAGGGATGGGTGATATTTGGATGGATGTGAAGAGTGCTTTCTTGCATGGGGATCTTCATGAGGAGATCTATATGGAGCAACCACGGGTTTTGTGCGGGACTCTTCACTTGTTTGCAGGCTTCGACGTTCATTGTATGGTCTCAAACAAGCCCCTCGGGCTTGGTATGAGAAGATGGATAGTTTCTTGCTTGCTTCCGGCTACACTCGCTGCCATTCCAATCCCATAGTTTATACACAGAGACATGGAAAGGATCTACTTATACTTGTGCTCTATGTGGATGATTTGATTCTCACAGGGAGTTCTACTTCCATGATTCAGAGTACACAACGAGCATTGATGGAGCGATTTGATATGACCGACCTTGGTCCTTTGCATTACTTCCTTGGTCTTCAGATTCATCAGACTTCTGAGGGGATCTTCATTTTCCAGCATAAGTATGCTCTTGATTTGCTTCAGAGATTTGGCATGGCTGATTGCAAGCCTGCCCCTACTCCATTCCAGTCAGGGGTTGTATTGTCTTCTAGTTGCACTACTCCTACAGTTGATCCTACCTTGTATCGGCAGTTGGTTAGCAGTCTTTTGTACTTGACACATAGTCGTCCGATTGGTATTGCAATCCTTGTTTGGTGGAATAGCATCTTCCATTGTTGCTTCTCTCTATCTCTTGTGGAGGTTCTTTGGCGTTGCAGATTGAAGATCTTGGGTTGATAACTCCAACACTATTGGTCAACCTTTCCCAAATAATTTGAAATATCTATACCATCACATTTAGGAAATACTAGTTATGGGAGGTGGGGGATGAGGAAATATTTGTTAGTAATAAATACTAGCACTTGCACTAGGAGGGGGTGCAATGGTTGCACCAATAGAGAATTTTATGCAACATTTATAATATACTTGTTTAATGTTGACTAATAATTGTATGAAAGAGCACCCAGTCATATTCATTGTTGGAAGATTGAAATCACTAAGATGGGGGTGGTGAATCAGTGATTTATAAAGTCACAAACTTTTTCAAACCAAGAAATTAATTAACTTTTAAATTATAACACCAAATGACAGTTCATAGAACAAATTTGACTTGTGCATGAACAGTATTGTGTTTGCATGAACCATGAATTAAACATATAACATTAACAGAGGTTGAACATAACACTTTCACATGTATCAAAGCTCACACTAATAATAGAACCTTTTATGCATGAAATTTGACATAAACATTGGAAAATATGAAAGACTGATAATTAAAAAAATTTCAATGCATTGGATGACACATTAAAATTAGACAAATAAGAAAAAAAAACACACACATAAAACCATCACATAACACAATATATGTCTTGAGTGGAAAACCCTCTTGGGGAATAAAAACCACTCAAAAAATCTCTCTTTATTCACTTAGAGCACCAACTCTTCAAAGTTCAGGAGCACCAACTCCACAAAGTTTAGGAGCACCAACTCCACAAAATTCGGAAGCACCAACTTCATATGATACAGGAGCACCAACTCCTTTACAATGCATAACAGTTATAGTATTCTATCAAAACTCTAGAAGTACAATTTGCAGTCCTAGAATCTCAATAGAAGACTATATATTTTCAATAAGCACATTAAAAAATGTTGTATGAAAATGACATCTTCTCTTATATAATAATTTGAGAATCAAAAATATTTTCAAAGCAATACAACGTGACCTTATATTTGCCAATATTAAGCCTAAAGTCATATATTTTTTCTTGCAGGTAAACCGAGAAGTGCCAAAAATCCATCTTTTAAAGACACTGCAAAATAACCTCTAAAAGTAGTTTGTGTAACTATAAACCAACTCGGGTTGGGGTTTACCATTTCAATTACAGTCCATGAAATCTTTCTTTTAACAAACCCTTTATCAAAAATTACAAATATTACCACAATGAAACTATTCAGTTCCAGTCGAGTATTGTCATCCATAAACCCTAACGGATTTTTCACAATCTATCAAAGATTAAGCCCTTTAAAAATAAAAATCTTTATTCACAAAATAAAAATTCTTAAACACCTACTTAAACAACTATTCAAAGCCCATAAGTTGCAAGAAGAGCATTACCTGATTTGGTGAAAAACAAACTGAAAAGTACGCCTTAAAAACCTAATAACCGTCTAGTTGGTAGAAGCCAACTTCCACTGTCGTTTCCTTGTCCAAACACCCATAGTCACATCTTTTTCAAGATCAAAGCTATTCCATATGTCGGCCAAGCTCATATAGTGAGCTAATTTACAAAACTATAGTATGTCGACTGAGAAAAGCTAAATGAATTTGCAGACAACAGAATACCATGGCAGCTAGGGTTCCATAATACATTTTTCCCTAACTAAGCTTCAAGTGTTCAAAGACTTTGCATAATATAATGATCATTTGAGATCTGGTACTATCAAATAAAACATCATAATTCCTTAGAATCCACTACCAAATACTTTACAAAGAATGTCGACAACATTATAATACTAATCATTAAACCCAAGCAAATGAAAGTTGTCGGTGCCAAGTCACCAAAGTATTGTGATCAAACAAAATGCTAACCATATAAACCTACCTGATACCTCATGTATTCTCCAACCATCACATGATTAATGTGACTTTGTTTAAAGCCCAAAACCTTATTAAAATGATTCCAAACAAAACCAAATCACCTTGTCATAATGATTTTTAATAACAAAAAAACTTTCTTGAATAATTTTCAAGTGACTTGTATAATATCAATTTCTTTGACAATATAGATTGCAATGAGATCCAATAGAACCACCTTTGTTCCACATGCTAATAAAAAATCAAATGCCTTATAAGCAAATGGCAATTACCTTAGCAAAGACATGAAAAAGTGAATTGACCAAGCCACACATATACCTAAAACATTTTTCTTTTTAATCAATCTGAAATGCTTCAAATGCAAAGACCATAATACTGCCCTATCAAAATGATGAAATGTCAACATCAACATGTATCAAGATCTGAACCAATAAAAAACTGAACTAAAACTTGTAATTGCATATGAAGCAAACTGAACCAAGATTTGAACCAAATCTCAACCACGTAACTAGTTTTGTCATCAAGGATAAACTACAAACATGATATAAACAACCGAAAGCCAACAAACTCCCCCTTTGTCCTTGATGGAAAAGCACATATCATCTCTCCCCCTTTTTACCTCAATGACAAAGAATGAAAGAAGAGAATGTGAGATGCCATGAATATAAACTGAAACCAACCAACATAGTAACTAGCCGCAAGTAGTGCAATATAGCAGCAAATGAAAATATACAAGAGAGTTGTGAATGAAAACATATAGAAACAAGCTCCCCCTGAACCAAAAATGGAAGAATCAATGAAGTAGGGATTGAGAGATAACTCCCAATCAGAATCTTAGCCTTTCAAAAACTTCTTTGGATAAAGGCTTAGTGAATATATCAGCCACCTGTTCTTGTGAAGCAACAAATTGTAGATATACTTCATTAGCCATGTCACTTTTTCTTGAAGAAAGTGAAACTTGATGAAAATGTGTTTAGTGCGAGGGTGCATAACAATATTTTTAGAGATATTGATTGCACTAGAATTATCACATAAAATAGAAATAGGCTTAGAAACTGTGATACCCATATCAAACAATGTTTGAGCCATCTAGAGCAATTAAGTACAACAAGAAGTGGAAACAATGTATTCTGCCTCAGTAGTGGAAAGAGAAATAAATTCTTGTTTCTTGTTGTGCCAAGCCACTAACCGATCACCAAGAAAGAATGTAGCACCATTGATGCTTTTCCTATCATCCAAACAACCAGTGCAGTTAGCATCTGTATATGCAATCAAAGAGAAATCATTGCTTATAGGATACCAAAGACCATAATCAAGAGTACCCTGAATATACTTAAAGATTCTTTTAATAGTAGTAACTTGGGATTCGTTAGGTGAAGCCTGAAACCTTGCAACCATGCAAACTGCCTGCATTATATTAGGTCTAGAAGCAGTTAAATAAAACAAACTACCAATTTCATTGATCTATATTCAGACTGATTTGCATCAGGTGAATCATCAACTTTAGAGAGTTTGCAACTTGTAACCATTGGTGTACTAACAGGATGACATACATCCATGTGAAATTTCTTAACCATCTCTCTAGCATAATTGGTTTGAGAGAGAAATATACCACTTTCAAGTTGAGAAACTTGAAGACCAAGAAAGAAAGTCAATTCTCCCGACATTGACATTTCAAATTCATATTCCATAATATGAGAGAATTTTTTAGTTAAAGCATCATTATTACAACAAAAAATGATATCATCTACATAGACTTCAACAATGAGAATATCAATACCTTCAATCTTGACATAGAGATTGTTGTCAACACCACCTCTAGTGAATCCATTTGATGTCAAACGATTATCTAGCCTAGAGTACCATGCCCTAGGTGCTTGTTTTAAGCCATATAAGGCCTTCTTCAACTTGTAAACATGATTAGGCTTGTCTTTGCAAAAAAACCCTTTAGGTTGTTCCATATAGACCTCTTCATCTAAATAACCATTTAAAAATGCAATTTTGACATCCATTTGATAAACAGTGAAATTCTTATAAACAAAATAAGCCAAAAATATTCTAATGGATTCTTGTCCAGCAACAGGTGCAAATGTTTTACCAAAATCAATACCTTCCTTTTGAGCATAGCCTTTGCAAACAAACCTTGCTTTGTTGCGAACAAATTTTCCATTTTCATCAAGCTTATTCCTATAAACCCACTTGCCACCTATTACATTCTTGGCATCAGGTCTTGGGACTAACTCCCAAGTTTGGTTTTTCTCAATTTGACTTATTTCTTCCTACATAGCCTTAAGCCAACATTCATCCAAGAGAGCTTCATTATAGTTCTTGGGTTCAAATTCAGTAACTAAACATAAGGCTATATATTCTGCTATTTGAGCTTGTTCTTCAAATTTAGAAGCCTTTCTTTGTGTTTGAACTGCGACATTTTTATCCCAAATAATCTAACTTTGAGGATGATTTTTAGCAACAAATTTTGAAGGAGTTTTGGGCACAATATTTTTAGAACTTGTTGTTTCAACATGTTTAGGACTTGCTGTCTCAACATTTTTAGGTATTATTTTAGGTTTTGTTTTTGTTTCTTCCTCATTATCCTGCACGAGATCAGTTTCTAAATGTAGTCTTTCATCAACTTTCACATTAATTGCCTCAACAATTTTACTAAGCCTTTTATTATCACATTTGTAGGCTTTACTTTGAGTTGAGTATCCCAAAAAGATACCCTCATCACATTTTTATTGAAAGTTACCTAGATGTTCATCATCTTTCTTAATAAAACATTTGTTGCCAAAAAATTTAAAATGTTTTACAGAGGCAGACTTTCCATGCCACAATTCTTAAGGAGTGAATTTTGATTTCACTCTAAGTTGCACTCTATTTAAAATGTATACAACTGTATGAACAACTTCTTTCAAATACATGTCAGGCAACTTAGCCTCATCTAACATGGTTCTTGCCATTTCCTTCATAGTTCTATTTTTACGTTCAACTACCCCATTTTGTTGAGGTGTTCTAGAGGCTGCATATTGTATTTTAATACCATTTTTTTCACAATAATCAAAAAATTCCTAAGAGGTGAACTCTCCTACTTTATCAGATCTTAAGCATTTAAGCTTTAAATCAAATTCTTTTTCAACCATTTTATGGAAGATCTTGAATCTTTCAAATGCCTCTGATTTATGTTTAAGAAAAGTAACCCAAACCATTCTTGTATAATCATCCACAAACAACATGAAATACTTTTCACCATTAATTGACCTTGTTCTAGTTGGGCCACACAAATCTATATGCACTAGCTATAAAGGCTTAGTTGAAGAATTTTCTTTTGTCTTAAAACTAACTTTAGTTTGTTTACCACTTAAACATTCTTTGCACATAGAGTTTTCTAGTTTGTTAAGGACTGGTAGACCTCTAACATTCCAGTTTTTATTGATTCTAACCAGATTATCAAAGTTTATATGTCCTAATCTTTTATTCCATAACTAGATTTCTTCAACTTGACCCAGTAGACACATAACTTCATTATTGTCATTACTAGAGGTATCTAGGAGATTATAAACACTACCTTTAGTCCTCCTTGCTGCAACAATCTTTCCAGACTTGTTCTTGATCTCACATCCCTGTGAAGTAAACATAACATGATAACCACTATCACAAATTTGGCTAACACTAAGTAAATTGTGCTTTAGGCCTTCTACATGATACACATCATAGATAGGTGTGTCCTCATTTAGCAAAAGTGAACCTTTACCTTTAATCTGTATACTAGTGTTATCACCAAATTTCATATATCCACAGCATAATCTTCAAGTTTGATGAATTTTCTGTTGTCCCCTATCATGTGGTTAGAACAACCACTATCTAGGACCCATAAGTCCTTATTCTTATAATGAAAAGCACTTTGGACTAGCATTGATTGCTCTATGCTTTTAACAAATTTAGGTTTCCAAACTATTTTTGTTTTCTGTTGTTTATTATGCAGATTAACTTTGCATTGTTTGACTGTATGTCCCAAAGTGTTGCATTTAAAACATCTAACCTGATTAACAAAACCAAAGTATTGCTTATGTCCAAACCTTGGTATTCTAGAAGTCATGATTCTACAAGTACTCACTTTATGGCCAAATTTTTTGCAGGAGTAACCATTGAAGAAAGGATTGAATCTAAATGGTGTTATTTTATTTTCAAAAGACTGTACATAACTCTTACCAGATTCAAAATGATTTGGTTTGAAACTCTTGTTTGTAGAAGTGGATTTTTTCTTTGAAGTATCAATTGAGCATTCACCTTTTTCAAACTCAACACCAATTTTATCTTTATTCAGTTTCTACTTGCTAAGCATATCATTGATTTTTAATGTACTTTCGTACTCTTCACTTTTCTTTCTAAGACTAACAACATCTTGTTCCAATTTTTGAATCTCTATCTTTGGAACTCATAGTTATTTTAAGATAGTCCTCAATCCTCTTAGATTCTTCAAGCTCAGTTTTCAAAGAGACTATTGCTTGATCTTGCTTTTGCTCTTGACTAAGGACTTGCTTTTTAATTTTTTTAATTTCCTTTAAAGCACATTTTAACTCACCTTCAATATCTATTTCACCATCTTCTAAATCAGTTTTGATGTTTGAATCTTCTTGTAGTTTGACTTCAGCCATAAGCAGAGTCTCATCTTCTTCAAGTAAAGAGTCTTTTGTTTCATTGTCTGTTTCATCTTTACTGAATAGACTCTTTTTCTTTTTGAAATTGAATTTCCTTTTAGGTTTATAGACCTTCTTCTTAAACTGTTTGTTATATTTTTCATCATCACTATTTTGATCACCATAGGGGCATTTAGCTACAAAATGTCCAATTTTTCCACAGTTGAAACATTTAAAGAGAAGTTTTCTTTTGTATTTTCCTGATCTCTTTTTAAGTTTTCTAACAAAGTAAGCCTCTTTTGAATTAGAGTATTTTGACTCACTTTCTTCTACATTTTCCTTTCTCTCAGTTTTAAAAGCAGTTTCTTTTCTTGTTGGTTTTCTTTTGCTTGTTCAAATTTCAAAAGCAGTAAAAGTTCCTTGTAAATTATCTAAGGTAAGCTAGTCAAAATGTTTATTTTCTTCAAGGGTTGATACCTTAGTTTCATATTTAGGATGCAAGGTTTTAATGACCTTCTTGACCACATCAAACTCTTCTACTTGTTCTCCTAACCCTCTTATTGCATTAACAACTTCATCTATTCTCAAAAATTATTCAACTACTTTTTCATCATCCTTCATTCTCATTTTCTCAAACTAAGTTTTGAGAGTAAGGATTTTTGACTATTTGAATTTGTCATTTCCTTGATAAATATTTTCAAGCTTTTCCCAAATTTCCTTAGCTGATTTGCAATGCATGAATTTAACAAATACATCTTTGGTTAGACCACACAAAAGAGCATGTTTAGCTATAGCATTAGTTTCATACTTCTTTTCAACAGAATATAAGGGTATTGTGGGTAGAACAATATACCCATCTAGAACTATGCTCCATACATCAAGATCAATTGAAACCAGATACATTTCCATTCTGATTTTCCATAACACATAGTCTGTACCATCAAACAGTGAAGCTCTAGTCACATAAGTACCTTCTTGAACTTGTGACATGTTTGACAGACTTCCAAAAGAAAAATCTATCCTAGGTGGATTAGACCTATGAAAGGACCCTATGCTCCGATACCAATTGTTGGAAGACTAAAATCACTGAGAGGGGGGGTGAATCAGTGATTTATAAAAGTCACAAAATTTTTCAAAACCAAGAATTTAATTTACTTTTAAATCAAAACACCAAATGACAGTTCATAGAACAAATTTGACATGTGCATGAACAGTACTGTGTTTACATGAACCATGAATTAAACATATAACATTAACAGAGGTTGAACTTAACACTTTCACATGTATCAGAGCTCACATTAATAATAGAACCTTTTATGCATGAAATTTGGCATAAAAATTGTCAGATATGAAAGACTGATAGTTAACAAACATTCAATGCAATAGATGACACATTAAAATCAGACAAATAAGAAAAAAAATTACACATATGCCATTGATGTCAAAGGGGGAGATGAAAGAAATGTAAAAAAAAAGAATGAGAGATGAGAGAATAAAAGATTATCTACTAAGGGGGAGAAAAAAAAAAAAGAGAAATCATGAGAAGTGTGTTCAGAGCTAGTATGTTGTCTTTGATGGTTGTTCACATTATGTGTTGCCATCAATGACAAAGGGGGAGATTGTTGCAAGTATGAAGAAGTTGTTGCAAGGTGTTGTCATTGATGTCAACTAGTCAATTGGTTATCAACTGGTTGTTGTTGTCATTAATGTCATGGATGCAGGTTATTGGCTATATATGTCGAGGATATTTAGAAAATTGTATTAAAGGAAGATTGCAAGTGTTCAATAGTTGCTTCGGGTTTTGCTCCAAGATTTGCTTCTATGTGTGTGTATTCAAATATGTTGATCATGGTTGTTGGAAGCTGCTATATCTATATTTTTGGTTTTTGATTCATTATACAATGCGAGTTATGTTCACTAGTTGTGAATAGGCTGATGCAAGAAGTTGGGTCCACAAAAAGCTCAAAAAGTGGAAGTGTTTTTGCTATATTTCAGAATTTGTCACACTTGCAGTGAAAATTTGAGGCACTTACACAATGAATCTTAAAAGAAGTCAGTAATATGAAATTTTCAATTTTGAATCTAGTTCCCAAATATGTAATTTATTCAAATACCTAGATGATAGAAATTGAATTTTGATACCTATGTATAAAAACAACTTTTTAAAAGTAATTTTTTTTACCATACCATACACATGTACAAACACCACTTTTTGACCTAAATAAAAGTATTTTGCTAATTACTTTTAGGGAATGATAGCTAACAACATGAAGATTGATGATGATATTTTAAATTGTAATTTTTTCTAAATATTTTTTTAATTGAATTTTTATTGGCTTTAATTGCTATTTTTAAAAATCAATGTGTATGAACAACATAATTTGACCTAAACTAAACATTTTTTTAATATTTTTTTCATTGTGTGGAGAATTGTCTGAAGATTGATACCATATAACATTTTTTACAAGAAAATTAACCAAAAAAAAGTCTAATATTTCAATTTTGTGGACTAGTTTGATTATAAATTAATTAAAAAATAACAAATATAATCCTGGAATCTTAAAAAAATTATATATTTGGAAACTAGACATCATGTTCTCTAATGGGTTTTAATTTCATAGATTGATTCAAAAAAATTCCATGAGCCATATTGCCAAAGTTGGACATTTCTCTTGAACCTACATTAGTTTTCTAGTTGTAGGTCAAAGGCTAAGGGTCAGGTTGCCAAGCCTTTCCTGAGCCTAAAATTGAGACAACATATGGGTTGGAGATTCAAAATTTTGATAATGTGTACACGTTAGAAAACACATACATGTTCTTTATTTGCTTGATTATTTAAAAAATAAAATACTTTTTAGAAATGTATACACGTTTTAAAATGCGTAGATGTTTCTAAAAGGTATTTAAATTTTTAAATAAATGACTTGTACATGTTATAAAATGTGTACACATTATAACACACATTTTTTAGTGCATACGTATGTTTTTAATAACATGTATGCATTTCCTGTGGGATTGTTTTTGGCAAAAGCTTCACCTCTTTGTGGACCCAACTAAGTTGCCCCGAACTATGATTTTCTATGTATTTGGTTGAGGTCTGAGAGAAATGTTGTTGGTCCAGATTCCTTTTTGGTCAAGTCTTATGACTTGCGGTTCTAGAGTTAAGTTGTTATGATCATGTTGAAGATAATTTTAGTATCTAGAATTAGGATCGTGCTTAATTGTTCAGTGTTTTACACTGGTTTGGCCGACCTTGTGTTAAACACTACCTTCAGAATTGATGAAGTGTGTTGGGACTTGTTTGGCTCATCATCAAGTGTGTTTTTTGGTCACCCTATTTCTAATTCCAACCTAGGATGTTTTGGCACTAACCTAATTTGAATTAATGATGGATGGATGGCTTAGATAAGTTTCAAAGTTGAAGATGGTATAAATACAAGATGAGTTAGAGGTGAAAGATGCACAAAGAGATAAGGGAAAAGAAAAGATAAGGGCAAAGAAATAGAGGCGAAGTAGATGCGAATCCATGGATGTATGTAATGTGAGTGTGGCAGATTAGTGTGAAGTCTAAATGTTGAGTTTTTGGATGCATTGAGTTGAAGGTGGACTCTATCATTCATGCATGTTTGCAAGTGGTTGAGAAAATTGTGGTGGATTTCTCTGTTGCATTGAGATTTCCTTTTCTTTATAACATATCTCTTCTATCTTTTTTGTATCTCTATGGAAGTGAGCCCTTCGAGTGGTTAACCTTGTTGGACAGTAAATCCTGATCTAGAGAATGAGTCCTTGTTTTGGCAGTAAGACTTTTGTTATCAGTTTTGATATTCTCTATAGTGTGAGTTAATCCTCACTATGGTTTCCATGTAAATTTAGTGTTACTATGTTTGTGTGCTGGTTTTCAGTTTCTACGCTTGCACTTAATGTTTAATCATTTTACCAGAGTTAAGAATTGTGATTGATCTAAATACTAGTGAAAGTTATGGGTATGTGCAGGATCATGATGGGCCAAAAAGTGGCAATATGATGGGTATGTGGTTGACGAATTTTTTTTAACCCAAAATTGATGAAACAAAAAGGGTTTTTAAAGGAGATTTTCATCTTTCCACCAATATAAATTATGATTTACTTTGAATTTAATAAGTAATTATTATTCATTTTCTATTCAAATTATGATTAAAGTTCTGATTGATAGACTGATTGAAAAACATCTACAGCTTTCAAACGATATCACATTTTTTGAAACCAAAAAATGCATCACATCCTATGTTTTGCATACTATAGAATTCAAAAAAGAAAAAATGAATTTCATGAAGTTTTGACCAAGTTATGGTGGTCAAACATACGGGTTTTTTATATTTTTTAAAAGTTGTAATAAAAAATTAATAATTAATTATTACTTGGAAAAAAATACAAAAAAATATGTATCACATCGGGACATGAGTCCTCTACTTATATCTAAAATCTTATTAAAAAATATTATCATATTATTGTGGTCAGACAAACACCCACGTCTTATTTTTTTCCTAAAATTTAAGTACTATTACATTGAAATTTTAAATTTTCACCAAATAGATTTTTTTTTTTTAAATAAACCTATTAGTTTAGAAACTACATTCAATTTGCTACAGATTCTATTCTAACATATTTTTGAAATAATATAGATAACATATTCAAATTTTTATGTCAAGTTGCCTAATTCTGATTTTTCTGATTTTTTTGCCACTTAAGGTCTGCTTTTTCCATGATGATCCTGCAAATACCCTTATAAAGGTTAAATTTGCTAGGAATAATTCACCCCCCTCTTAGTTGTTTTGAACACCCTAAATGAAACAATGAATAATGACAAAGATCTACTTTGGGAGATATCAAATCACCCTAATAGATCACAAATTTGAATGTACATTCCTTTAGGAATAAAGTAGAATGATAATAGAAGATAGAAGCATTTAGAAAACAAGTCATTAGGCTTGGTTGAATGGCTTGGTGCATCTCTGAAACCTAGAATCCATCATGATTTGAGCCATTGGCATCTATCATCAATCTTTTACAATGCTTGATCTTGTTGGCAAAGTGAGCTTGAAGACTTGTTAAAACAAATAGAATGTTGCTTCAAGACTTCAACTTTGAATGCTTGATTTATTTATCCTTTCTCTTGAATGCAAATTCTTGTGATCTCATGAGAAAGTCTTGCTTGTCTAATGAAAAATGATTGAAAGACCTAGCTTTATAGGCTTCCTTTCTAATTTCTTGTTTATTAGATCCCAAATGCTAACACTTACAATTTGAATTTAGGACATTGAAATGCTACCAAAAACATGTTTAAATTTGAATTTGTGAATCTAAAGGGGACCCATTCGCCCATGGGTGAATGGGTCTTGACCTAAAAATTCAGGACTTAATTTATTTCAGGGCATTAAATTGATTAATAACATTTATTCAATGTGGGTTAGAGTGTCGAGAAATAAATAAAATAGGCCTTGAGATGCATAATAAAAGGGTATATTAGGGGCCCATTAATGAGTTTTAAAAATGCATAAATGAGAGGTCACTAAAATAGGTCAAATTAAGTGTGAAATTGTACTTTCTCTTAGAAAGGAGTACAATTTTCTACACTACACATAATAACGTGGCAACTGTTGAACAAGTCATACATTTCCTTATCATTGTCAATAATTTGAAGCTAGTTTTCAAAATGTTTTTCTTTAACTTGAATATGAAGGGATGTGGAATATTATGTCAAGGAAAAGAAATAGCTAGATGATTTATGGTTTTAATGTAGTGTCATATTTACCCTCATCACCATATTTAGATGGAATTATATCACATCACATTACCACATTGAACAAAGACATGATATTATCACATAATGTGGAGATTTTGTCACCTTACATGCTTATATTTATCACATGATGACATAACACAAGTTTGATCACATTGCCACAATATGTGGAGATCGATCACATGACACATCACATGGATCTACATAGCATTATTGCATTGCATAAAGTATTTTTATATCACTTCCCATACACAAAATTTTCTACCCATTATCTCTTCTTTTGAATTTTTCTGGATAGTTGAAGCAACTTATAGTTAATGCAAACATATTAATTGAATCTCATTGTCTAAACATTTTCTTTTCATGTTGGTTTACAATATCCATATAATTTGAAATGCATACTCATGTTATATTTGAGCACACCTCAAAGTGGAGGAAAAATGCTACATTAAAAATTGAAATTCATGCTTCCCATTTAGTATTACGTCCACCTTAATAGTGACTATTAATGTAATAAAATATCAATAATTGAAACATCCTTGTGTTAGGATTGGTTGATGGCTTGATTCCTATTGATATCCATACTATCCATATTTACAGTCATTCTAATACATTCACCATTATTTCACCCTCATTTGGCCTTATTTCCACTTACTCATTCCATGCCTTAAAATTATCATTTAACCCTAAGGAACTCATTTCTACACTTCATAGGGACACATGAGATTGACCTCTAGATTTGAACTCTCACTTTAAAATTCCAAGTTTCTTTCCCTTTTTTATAGTCATTACAATCCAACATTTTACATGGTTGTACAACACATTGCTATGTTTTTGTATTTAAAAAAATTCATTCATACAATAAAACACATCGATGATTAATGAGATTAAAAAGAACCATTAAATCTTTCTAAAGGTTACAAATAAATCACATTTGTACATATATAGGTCATATTCTTGATGAATTTTATCTTTGATATTGCTCAATACCATTGGTTTGATCCACCGGTTGATCTAATATGTCAA
Source organism: Sequoia sempervirens (assembly GCA_007258455.2). Taxonomy (NCBI): domain Eukaryota; kingdom Viridiplantae; phylum Streptophyta; class Pinopsida; order Cupressales; family Cupressaceae; genus Sequoia; species Sequoia sempervirens. The sequence continues at coordinate 133,591 of VDFB02291700.1, forward strand.
GCCAAAAATCTCCTTAATGATATATCTAGACAAAACTTTATCAAACAAAACAAATGTAAGCAAATTTTTGAACATACATATTGTGAATTCAACCTTTCACATCGCATTCACTTGATACACCAAACACAATACTTAAAATCAAACTTACAATGCTAAAAATCAATTTACAATATTTTTATGTTAATTCAAATTTTAAATTATTTATCATAATTTTTTAATGAGAACTTCAACATTATATTTTCATATCAAGATTAAAACTAATCTCCTCCATATTTCACATTTAATTTTTTAAAATTTATTGTGAGTATGGATCCAACTCATAATAGAACATTATTTTTACCTTCACAAAATTAAATAATAAAAAATAAAAAATGCTTGAATCTGGATCAATTTTCAAATAGTTTCCAAAGGGAAGGGGTATTTAATGCATGGGGAGACACGACCCCAAACAACTTCATGCCATTTATATTCATAAATATGCTATATGTTCAATTCACATAATTAATCCCTGCTAGGGGAGAGGGCCCCATAGTGGAGAACCCTAACTTCGTGTTTCTCGAAATCTTACATGGAAATTTCAAATCACTCCCAATTTTGTACAATAGTGTCACGTCTCATACTTTGATGCTATTTTGACCATGACTTACTTTGATGCTATTTTGACCATGACTTATTTTGATAATGTTTGACCATGACTTTATGGGATTTAATATACGAATTATGATACGTGTTAGAGCAATATAATATACTACAATGCTTTGATGTATGGGAATGTAGAAAAAAAAATAATTGTTTTCTTTCAAGAATTATGAGTGCATTTATATAAAATAGGAATGTTGATTAATTATTGTTTAAATTTATGTTTCTACAATGGTTACTAATACACTTTCGTTTTTGCATGCTTGAGTGCATTTGAGTTGCAGGTGATCGAAGGCCAAGGTGATCGAAGGCCAAGAGTGTTATTGAGGAAAAGAAAGTTAGCTTCCCGACAAGGTAAAAGAGGAGAAGCTCTCGATTACGCACACACCACTTAAATCATGTAGCTGCATTAGGTCATGTCTGTTTTTCAATGTGATTGCGTGAAAATTGATTAGCATAGAAAATTTAAAATATGGTTTAATTAACCTTAGAAATTGTGGAAATAATATGGCTTATTCTATTTTAATTAATCCCCATCTATATTTGAGCAACAAAAAGGAAAAATCTATTTTAAAAGAAATATAATTAAAAAAACAAAACAAAACAAATAATGGAATAGAATATTGTGTTTGTATAAAATGAAATTTTAGGTTTGCATAAAAGGGGATATATTTTTATTTTGTATATGGTTAATTTTCCAAAAATAATGAGGAATGAACAGCCCGAGAGAACATTGGGCTCTGGAAATTCTATCTTAAAACCAACAATACAGTTGGCATGTGGAATCCTTAGAAATTGCATGAGAATTTTATCTGTCATCTGGAAATTTTATGCATGATCCTCGAAAAGAGGAAGAGAGCTTTAAGAGAGAAAAGAGGACTTCGATTGAGTCATATCTGAGAGCTCTGGAAAAGAGGCGAAGAAGGTATTGCTGGGCATCTGCACTGGAAGCAAAATTTGCCAGGTTCTTTTCATGCTTTGCCTTCTTTTAATTTAAAATTGCAGTAAGGAAATGGAAGGAATGAAATGCTTTATTTCATGATATGAGTACAAACAACTGAGAAATCTTTCCAATTTTGTTTTTGAATCTGGGTAATAGCTTACTTCTCTTTGTTGCAATATAGAATACACATTCTTTTCTTTAGAATTAGGGTTTTCATTCTGTTGCAAATTCTGCAAGTTATTAAACTGCTCTCAAGTATAATTGCAAATATATATATAAACATATATATATGCACAGGAATTCGAATTCCCGTGCATATATATATATATATATATATATATATATGCATATATGGTCTGCATAAAAACTCTGTCATCTGGATAAATTCAAAATGCCTTTGAGATAAATTCGAATGCAGATATACTGAATGAAATGTCTTCTTTATTTTGAGTTTTGAAATTGTAATCCATAGGAATGAGGGAGGGATTTAATCCCTTGTCCTCCCCATGGGAAGGACGCGACACTGTGGGAGGCTCGCGCCTTCCACAGGCCGCAGCCTGTGGAGGAGGCGCGAGCCCCTCACAGCCCGCCCCCTCCCCATGGGAGGGGCAAGGGCTTTCCTGAGCCCTATGTTGCTCAACGCCAGTAAGAAAACCTTGAAAAATATCCTGTTCTATGTGCACGGCCAGTGAACTCTTTGAACAATTTTAAAAACCAGAATTTCTTTCTTCAAATTACACGCAACTGTACATGAATTTCTACACACACACACACACATATATATGTACACATATACATTTAGCTCTATATACATACATATATATATATATTTATATATATACATATATATATATAGATATCCATGCATATATGTGCCAAAATACAAGTTGAAACAGGAAAACCATTTCCAGAAAGTAGTATGAACTCTGTTAATTATACACAAATATCTCATAAATGTTAAACCTAAAACAAGAACAGAAATATTTTTGAGAAACCATGTAAACTGGAAAGCATCTTGATTACTTTAACATATACTTACTTACAGAAGTACAATCCTGAGTAAAGGAATACAACATAAAATTTGAATGCAAGATTATCTTTCAAACCTCTGAATTTCTGAATAAATTGCACTGTTTTAGTATATTATTATTACTCTGAAACCTGTATTGAAATTGGGAATTACACTATCAGTCAGCCTGAGCTTGGAAAGAATAGAAATACATACTGAAAACAGAAAACACTGTTCCTTCTTTCTAATAGTGCACTGAAAAGTATAAAGACATACATGTTCTTCTTTAAAAACAGAGCCTTTATTCAAATAAGAAAAGGGTTACTTACCAAAGAATAAACGAAATCTTACTACTGAATTTTCAAAGGATGTTCTAAAATTCACATTTGAAATTATTTTAGAATTAATTGAATGATTGAAACATGTACGAAAATGCATAATTTTCTGCTTTGGTATTTATTCATACTTTACTATGGTAACTTCCGAGACAGGGTGCCGAAGGTGGGCCAACAGAGACGGTAGTATTACCTTTTCTAAACTACCATTTACTTGTATTATTTATGCTTGGCCAAGCACTTGTACCATTGAAATAGATGGGTTTGTTTTTTAAAAAAAGCCTAGAAACATATATGTATTTGAGTCTCTGCCATCTCCCGTTGCAAGAAATGTGTTTATTTCTCATATTAGAAATGCATATAGGCATCAGGCATGCATCGAGAGTTCCCTCCTATTTTACTGTTTCAGGTTGCTAGGCTCCTTTATGCAGGGCCGGGGATTCCTTCGAGTTAGGAAGGGACTCGGGGAAGTCATGGACTTCGTGGTTGGGCGGAAAAGGCGCCTGAATCACATTCTTGGCCCCAGCTCGCAAGAAGACCGAAGGTGTCACGACGGTTGGTGGTTCCAAGTTTTATTTGCTATTGATGTACTTGTGTATTATTCAGGATTGGCTTGTGAAGCCCATTGTAAATGTATATGTATTTGACATTCTTTGTTGAAACTTTGAAATAGAAGTATGATTCGAAAGTATCTAATGTAACATTGATTTGAGAAGTTAAAGTTTTATAACTTAGCATAGAAAAGATGTTTCTATTAGAATTGTTGATTCTTCCAAGTGAGGTTGAATATATGTATATGAGAAAGTCATTGAAATACTTATGTTTTGTATAATCTTGATACATTACATTGATATTATTATTATACATGAAATGCAATTTAAATTCTCTTTTATTAAGCTCATTTGGAAGTGTTATGAACAATGTTGACTACTTGGAAAACTTTTATAATGATTTGAATAAATTGAAAATACTCTTAATTTCTCTTTAATATTGATTTAAATGGATTGAAAACACTCTTAATTTTCCGAGCGCTACAAATAGTTTATTTGGCAACTCATGTGCTTCTATATTTTGTTTTAGGGCCACATCAACAAATATAATGCCACATCAACATGATTTTGTTGAGGTAACCAAAAAAGCCCAAAAAAAAGTGAGATCGATAGTGGTGCACTAAGTCATGTTTTATTGGTGCGTTGATGTGGCATCACATGATTTGTCACTTTGCATTCTTTATGAATAATATTTTTTTTGCAATTGGATATTAAAGTGCTCCACTATGGGGCCCACCGAGGACTACTTCTATCCCCACTATTGGACCCTGCTCCATTATGGGCCCCTCTCCCCTAGTGTGTGAATCCACAAATATAATAAAATGATCATAAGCATGGTGAAAAAATGTGAAAACATCTTGTATTTTCTTAAATTTTCCTCACGACTTTTAGTCATTTGTATTTAAGTGTCCAACGTCTATGTCTATCATCTGTAGATATACTTTCAATGGTTTTTCAAGTAGCCTTTGTTTTTGCATGAGATTATAAATGAGTAGGATAGCAAGGAAACCAATTAATTTTTAGGAGAAGGCATCCATTGTATCAGTAACCATGAGCTACATTGAATCTCTCTAGCACCAAATGGCCATTTACTTAAGATTACTTGCAGACACCCAAATGCTAAACTATAATACTTGATAGAAATTTTTATTCCATTATGCTTTCAACCATTATGGCAGAAATCCAAGCATCTAATCTATGTATTTGTATTGTTGTAAAAGAGTATGGAGGTGAAGAGGACAATGAGTACGATGTTCACGAAGTGTTGGAACATGTATTTGTATTGTTTGCAAATCATGGTTTTGGGTGGTGGTGTGGAGCCAACAGAGGTTTTTTTTATCAAAAAATGTTGTTAAGTGTTCAAGATTCTGGATTTAAACTGTGTGAGTTTTTTAAATCTAGAAACTTGAACACTTAATTATCATGAATTGTGGAAACATGATGTTGTTGAAAAATTGTTGTTGTCAGGGTGTAGGTAAGGTTTGCTAAAGGTAGTGAAACTCAAGGGGAGGCCTCACTTTGTCGACATCAATCTTATGCTCGTTTGGTGGGGTGCCACCATGCCCAATCCATACCCATGGTTGTAGGAGCTAAGCCTCAAGTGCATATCCATGGAATTTGAGGTAATAGGAAGTAATCTAAATTGTGCAGTCCATGATCTAATTTGTGTCTTTTGTGTTATTATAGATGCATATGCTTTGAATCACATATATAGATGGTGTTATGACTTATTCTATTGTTTGTAATCTATGGGAGTGGGTCTTTGCAATTTGTTTAACTGAAAGTGTTGGTGAGTTTCCTTTTTTACCTTTTTTATAATGTTGATAGAGACAAATGAGAGGTGAGAAAAAATAATGCATCAACTCAATAAAACCATGTAACACAAAAGAAATTGAATTTGAACCAAATATAAAACAATCATTCTAACATTAAAGCTTAAATTTTTGTATTGAAAATTCAATTACAAATTGTGTATTGTAATCCCTAATTCTATTTTCACCACTTTCAAAAAAATACTTATACAATGTTTACAATTTACAAGCCACCATAGACACTTTATCAAATTATGAATAACTTTGCTCCTCAAAATTCAAAAAGTTCTCCCTACACCAATTTCTTCTCTTGAAGTCATAAGGTGGACTCTTAATTTCTCTAAACTATAATTTAAAATAATAATTTCTATCCTTGGAGAAAAATAGTGATACACTCAACATTTGCACCCAAATATTCTCAAACTTAGTATAGATTGTGTTTTATGAGTCTTTTCATCTTCTATCTGTACAAATATCTTATCATCTTCTATAAAGGCCAAAATATTCATCACAGCCTTCTTCACTTTTTTTGTCACAATCATATCTATATTTTCTTTTGTTTTTGTTGTTGCAATCACATATGTAGCTTCTATAGTTCTACTACTATTTCAAATTTCTTATCGCATCTCTTATAATTTTTTAGCATCCTCAAACTAATATATTTTATCACTAGTCATGATTTTATATTATTGAAGGTCTTTGTGCTCATAGTAGCAAGGGCTTTGACACCAATGACCTTGCAATTGTTGATGCTCACTGCATGCAAATTTCATAATTTAATATAGATATTTTTTAGAATCAGATCTAATATGTAAATTTCATATGATTTTTTTAGAACTGTAGGATTTGTGAACATTTGTGATGCATCAAATAAAATCATATATGTAGATTTTATATATTTATTTACAAATTTTGTATGATTTTTACAATTGTGAGATTTGTGATGATTTGATGTGGAATAAAATGTATTGATAAAATGGTATTTATATCTGTGATATTTGTGATGATTTGATGTGGAATAAAAAAGTACTAATAAAATGATATTGGTTGATAAATTATGACGACTTTAAACAATTATGATATTCAAAAGGTTTCTGATAATTTTTTAATGGCATGATACAAGTTTCCAGCAAAATGATATTGGTTGATAAATTATGACGACTTTAAACAATTATGATATTCAAAAGGTTTCTGATAATTTTTTAATGGCATGATACAAGTTTCCAACAAATTGGTAACTGCAAGTAGTTTCTCGACAAATGGTTTAACAGTGTGAGACTTTTTTCTGGTGAAGAGTTCACACATAATATGGTTTATTAGCTAATAACGACAACTAGGCGGTTAGTCTCCTCCAATTGATGAACAAAAGTGGTGCTAAAGGATAAAAAATAGTGAAAATCTTATGTTGGTAAAGTTAGTCTGCTACAAGTGGTGATGAAGAGACAATTTGAATAATCGGTTAACATTGGTGGTTATCTTCCACTGCATTCTATTTGCTAGCTAGTTTTCTGATGAAGTTTTTTGGACAAAAGATTGATTTTGTAGTGTGAGACAGGTTTTAGGCTCAACATTCAAACTATATTGTCTATCGGCTTAAAAAATTGATAATAAATAAAATATTCAATAAAAATATCAAAAACATGTGTATAGTAAATTTAAGGTTTTTGTTAAGATTGGTTAGAAGTTTCCCAATGCTGTTAGCCCGTGCTCCAGGCTTAGGGATTGGAATTATACTCTACATTACAATTTTCACAATAGCTCCACCTCCACAATGATGGGCCCTTCTCCTCGTTGTTCCATGTTGTCCATGATAAGATGCATCCCGATGTTGAGATTGGTATCCCCTTGGTTGAGACTCCCTTCAATGGTGGGTTTTTGGCTTCTCCTTTGAGGGATTTATTGAAGTTTGGATTTAAACCACATTGATGGCCCTTATTTGAATTTTTTCCATCTTAGGCATGTTCTAGGCTAGTCATTTGTTGCTGCAATTCCTTTTCTCTGTAGTTGTTCTATTTACCAGTTCCTTGCTCTGGTCAAAAGCTTTGGTTGTTAATGGTCCTTTACTTCCTCACTCATGAGTCTCGCTTTTAGAGGTCTCACTTTTTGTGAGCCTCCTCTCTTCTGCCTCCATGACTGCTTTGTAATGGGTATTAGCCCTTCCAGTCTTAACATAATCAAAACATTTGTACAATAGATATTTGAGTAAATGATCTAACTCTCATAAATCTTGGAAAGATTTTATTTGTTGTAAGAGTTATACATTATGGTAAAATATTACTCATCATAAATAATACAAAAATCATTAAAAATTTATTGAAAAGTAACAAAAAATATTATTTTTAGAAATTTAAATAAAATATAAATTGAATCTAAAGAGTAAATAACACAAATTACTAGTTTACATTGTTTGGTATAATTAATGAAATATACAAAAACATTGAAAAATGTTGATTTTAGTGGCCCAATAATATTAAAAAGGGGAAAACTATTAGTAAAAATTAAAAATTTAAAATCAATAGAAAATAAATTATTAAATAAAAATTGTCAAAAAATTTATACTATAGATATTGAAGTAAATGATCTAATTCCAATAAATCCTATAAAGATTTTATTTGTAGAAGAGTTATGCATTATGGTAAAATATTACTCATTACAAATAGTAGAAAAATCAGAAAAAATCAATTGAAAACTAACAAAATGAATTTTTATTTTTTTAATAAAAAGATATAAATTGAATCTATATTAAAAAATATACAAATTAGTAGTTTATATTATCTTTAAATTTTGATGGGGTTGGGGCCCTAGTTCGGTTGGCTAAATCTTTCCTATTGCAGGGGGTTGGTCACGAGGTCTAGTCTCCCCCACCCCCGTGGTACCAGAGGGCGTGTCGCGCCAGCGCCGCCGGTCACGTTAAAAAGTTTACCAGGTGCACTGCAGTTTATATGGGGTTGTGCTACCCGATTCCTGCAGTCTAAAAAAAAAAAAAAAACTTTAAATTTTGACAATTTGTTTGGTATAAGTAATAAAATATGCAAAATATTGAAAAATGTTGATTTTTGTGGCTCAATAATACTAAAAAGTAGGGAAACTATTGTGTTTTCACCCTTGTGTACTTGTGTACAATGCGATTGAGACTTATGTATTATTAAAACACGATGTTGTTTAAGATCACATGTGGGCCCCTATTTGACTATTATAAATTTTGTCATTATATCCACTAACATGTGATTGATGTGGTAGAACTTGACAATGATTAAATAAACTAGAATATAATGTTTGGTGATCAAGTTTTTGGTATCCTTCACAAATCTATTAATGTGGTTTAATCCTTTTCACATCACTTAGCAGTGAAGTGTAGTCTTCTCCTCTATTGTTATTGAATTATAAATCTTGTTTGCATGTGTGAGTGCATCCTTTGGGGACATATGGGGTGTATAAAAGCACCTTGGGGGTTTGTTGTGTGTAGAGGAAATTATAAAACTTCATTGATTATGAGTTAAATCTTATTGTTGAGGTAAAAAGGCTAGAAACACACACGATGAAGATGTTGAACTCATTTGATGATGTAGTAGATCAATGTTGTTGCAAGCCTAATGTATTTACTTGATAATGCGTTTTGGTTCAGACTTTTTTCATAATCATTAATTTCTTAGGATTTTTTTTCAAATAAATGATCTTAGATGCTCGATTCAAGATCTTTCATGTGGACGAAGGCGATAGTCAAATTATTTGAATGGACTAACTCAAAAAGATAAAAAAGTGAGAAAATAGATTTGAATTAAGAGAACAAGACTAAAAAGACAAAAAAAAAATGAAAAAATAGATTTAAATTGGAAGAACAAGACTCAATAGACATATTTACGGCGATCCTATAAAAAAACTAAAAAATAAGACCTTTTATAGTACAAGTAATTGATAGATTTAATACTTGAGTCAGCATATGCACACTATAGGTAACAATAGGTTGTACCAAACCATCCTACGTCTGACAAAACGAGCAGCCTGTCATTTACGAACTTATACAGCATAACATGACTGATTCATTCACCTAGGAAATACCTGCTGCAAAAGTATAAATTTAAACGGTCCTTCGAGAACATTCCTGGTGTGTGACGTACTGTGTCAGAAAACTTGGACATTTCTTCCATGTACGCAAACCATGTGTGAATTCATGCTGGACAAACCCATTCACTCATTTCCCTGCAAAATATCTACTTTATAAATTCATACTGGACTGACAGATCGACTCATTCCCTGCCAAACATCTTGAAAGGAAAAGAAGGGCTCCCTAACAATATGAAGAAAAAGGGTTCAAGAGAAAGAAGGGAAGTCCAATTTGTGACCACAGATATATTCCATTTCAAGGATGTGGTGCAGCAATTAACAGGAATGCCCAACCCAGATAATTTGGCCCACAGAATTAATAATAATGACAAGGGAAAGTCGACTGAAAAGCCTGTGCTGTTGAAGCCGGTGGCCAAGCGACCCAAAGCTGAGGAATTATATGGTAATACCTGCCCTTGGATATCCTCACTCGCTCTTCCTTCATCTCACAATCTCCCTCCTTCAGTTCTCAAGGAGATTCCAGTGATCTTGCCAAAAACAACAGAGGATGTCATGGCCGATGATAATGCTTCACCCCCTCTTCCGTTTGCCACTTTCATTTAGGAGAATGTTGAGATACTTTCCTGGAACTTGGATGATTTCTGGGAAGAAATATGAATGTAAATTTAATGTTTTTTTTTAATTGAATAAAGCTGGAAGAAAGATTACAAATAGAATAAATGACAGTCCAAAAAAACTGTGAAGAACAGGAGGTGCGAACTGCTAAGTTATCCACATGTATTGTGAGCCATATACACTCTTTTAACAGCTTTTTTCTAGTAAGTATTACGATATTTGCCATTGTTCCAGTGTTCTTTTAAGGAATATTAGATAGTTTAATCAGAATTTAAGTATGGAGTTTTTTGTCAAATTTATTAAATTTTCATATTAGAATAGTTATTCACAAGAATTTGTTGGGTCTATTTAACATTTATTACATTTATGTGATATTTATGATGGTGAAGCATTAGGACCACCTAATACGTTATTCATTCCAAAATTATTTTGATTAAGGAAGATAATTTCTTCAAGAGGAAACTCCTTGGATCCATCTTTATCAAAGGCCACACAACCAATCTAAACCATGACAAAGGATGGCATCTTAGTCCAGCTTGGAACCCCTTATTGACCTCCTCCCAAATGCACCTCATTCTTCTTAATCCATCTCTCTCCCCCTCCCTCCTTTCCCCTTTTTCTCTAACTCTCTCAATCCTTTTTCTTTTCCTCTCTTTTTGGTTTCCTCCCTGCCATCTTGCTACCCCCCCCTTCCCGCCCCTTCTTTGCTTTCCTCTCCTCTACCCCTCTTCCACTTCCAACCCCCTCTTTGTATCCTCTGTCATGCCTGCCCCTTTTCTTCTTCCTCCCTTTCTCTTTTAGTCTCTTCAACCTTTCAAGCACAATATCTTATCTTAATCCTTATTGTGTCTCTCATCTTCCTTTCTTGTTTTCCTTTCCTTTTTAATGGTCCTGATCTTGCATTTTATTATTTCTTTTTTGGCTTTCATATGTCCTATGTTGTGCATCCTCCTTTCATTTTAACTAAATTATTTTTCAATAACATAGGCACACTCTCATTTTTTTGGTAATGCTTTCTCTTAATTCAACATGTATTTGTTCATTTTAATTATTATGATCTCTCTTTTCAAAAATCTATGCTCCTTTATTGCTAAAGGAACATATTCACATCTTCTAACTTGGATATTTATTATCTACTTATAACACATTGGTTATAGATCTTGTTCTTTTATTATATATATATATATATATAATCAATTTATTAGTTATATGAAGTTATAATCCAATTTCATCTTTTTAATCATAATTAATTGTGTTTGCATTTCTATATATTATTTACGATTAATATATTATATTTGGTATTTTTGTTTTGTCTTATATTACTATAATATCTATAAATTATTATAATCAACTTATTATCATTGTTTAGTTACATTAATTCATTGCTCTGCTATTTATATATACTTTTATTATTAGTTGGTAAATTTAACACATTTTTTCATTAATTATTATTCTTGAATGCATATTAAAACTATTACATTATTGTGGGAGGTTGGGCAGGTGCCACCTCACAAGGGTTGGTGAGGTGGCAGACACTTAGGCGGGGTCGGGAAGCGAGGCACCTTCCCTCTAATTTTGAGGCAGATTTGACAAGTGGCTTGTGAGAGGCAAGGTGGCAGTTCTTGCATAGGAGGTGGTACGTGCGAGAAAATGAAGGCTCTAGAGGAGGTAATAAACATCATTGTTCGCCGGCGAAATTATCCTATGACGTCCTTTTGAGAACGCTTTGCTAGCCTCTTTATTAATAATCACAGAGCACGACATATGTTGCATTAAATTGGAAAACCTCCATTGGCTTCTAACACATTTGCAAAGCCATGAGCAAATTTATTCTACTAGTCTTGACCAAGGAATTAGAATTGGGTGGAATGGTGATGCCAGTGCAACTCAAGGGTTCAAAGAGGTAGATTGTGTTTGAAGGGAAGATCACCACTCTTCGGCTCCAATGTCTCATTCGTCATCTGAATTACCTAGTTTTTGCAGCCCTGGTTTGTGTAATGGGGAAGAATTTTGTGGAGGAAGCGGAAGGTTATCAACTGGACTCAAACATTTCCTCTCGTGTCTTGGTTGGTTTGTTGGATATCAGAGTGCCCAAAGCTGAAGCTAGGGAAATCATGCGGAGATTGTTTAGAAAGGACATGTTGGTTGGTCTCGACTGGGCTCTGGAAGCTGCACATTTGGGAAAGGGCATACCGCAGCCGAAGGATCTCCATTTGCTAAACGATCTAGAGGCATTGGTCAACTACTATCCCTTTTTGTTGGATGGGTTCGACCTGCATGAGCATAGGAGGCTGGCGAGTGCTGGGGTGGAATTTATGGGAAATAAATTTAAGCTGGTTTAGACCACAGACTCGGCTTGGAAGTGGGAATTCAGGGTATTTGCACAACAATTTTTCTAGTGATTTGGGTCTGGGTTGGGTATGGGTGTTTAAAGTAGCTTTGCAGGAAATGAATTTTGTGGGTACTTGGTTATAGTATGCAATTTAGACTATATTTTACTCCTTTAGTTTCCATGGTCTATAATAGTTGTTTAGTCATGCATACGGCTCACCTGGTAAAAGGTCTTTTGTAATATTTTGAATGGCATAGTGCCAATGGTCGCCCAGTCAGGGCTCGAACTCTGTACTTTCTTTCATATTAATATAAAACTTCTTCTTACCTGATAAAAAAAAAAACTATTACATTATTATTGGAATTGTTTGGTTTGTCTTTTATCATTATATCTATAATAGTTTATAATTAATCTAGTATCATGGTTTAGTTTACTTAATTCATCGATTAAATTTTTATTAATATATTTTTACTTCTATTATTAGTTTGTATTTTTAATACAATTCATTTTTTCATTAGTTTTATTTCATTTATTGTTATGGCTAGTATTTTTTACTATTTTGTTTAATTATAATTAACATTTTGTAGGTGTAATTCAATATAATAGTCTCATTTAATTTTAAACATATTTGTTAACCCTTTTACACTCTTTTGGTTCTCATGCTTCTTGTTATAATATTAGCAATTTATAGCTACCTAACTCATTTAATTAATTTAACCCCCTTTTTTATAATAAACATAATTAATCAATATACTAAATACACATATTAATAAAGCCCATTAATCTATATAAATCATTTTGTTGGCATAGTTCTATAATGTAATGAATAAATTATTATTATTAACATGTTAGTTTCTTTTAATATCTTGAGTTATATTCAACATAAAGTTTAGCTTCAACTAATAGTTTAATTAATATATATTTTCATTGCAATACATATACATGCATAGTAGAAATTATATAGGTATTCTTTTCATGATTCTTTTATTTTCTAACATTTATTTTACTAATATATTATCTTATTTTAAATTCCACATTAATACATAATGGAGCTGTATTTTAATATATCATTATTATAATATATTTTATAATATAACTTTCAATACATTAATTATGATTAGCATACTTATAATTATTTTTCCACTTAGTTTCAATCAATTAGTTACAATTAATAATTCATTTTTCTATTGATTTCTTTACAATTTTTTAATATTTTTCATCTCTAGATGTTTTCCTAACTTTTTCCACTTCTTCATCCCTTCTCCATTTTTTGGCCCTTTCCCCACTCTCCCGTCTCAACTCTTCTTAAGACTAATTATGCAATCCATTTCATTATTCTCCTCTTCTTGATGATGAATCAAGAAGTGTGATTCAAAATGTTGATCCAAATAAACACAAATAGTTGAATCCAAAAAAATGCATCTAATTTCTCATGGACTATGGAAAAATCATTCTTAATATTTTGAATTGATTATTTTCTGATTTTAACATCATGCCATTCCAAATGACGGAGGGAGTAGACATTAAAAACTAGAAATCTTAAATGTCCACACCAGCCATATAATTCAATTTTTAGTCTTTGTTTTGGTTTATTCTACTCAAATATCATACATTTTAATGGTCAAACAGTTAATAACAATTTTACATCTCATCCTTACTAAAAAGTGGTAAATAGTTATTTTTAATTGTATTTTTGCATTAAGAGCTAGTTAGATTAAATATTTAATTTTATAAATATTGATTTAAGATAGGGAAATCTTAAAATTAAAGAGACAAGTAAATGTATGAGAGTATAACTATAATGGATAAAGGATATGGGAATATGCACAAATTTACACAAGCATTTTTCATTTATTGATATGTAATTGTATTAAGACATTTCATTAAAATGGGCCCAAACTATATGGGAATTAGCATGGGTGTGCAAATATCACCATTATATTTTTCTCACTTTGAGGTGTAAGCAACTCCTAACATGAGTATGTATTAAAGACACCATATTTCCATAATTCATTATAATGATGTAAAAATTTAACATGTAATATTCTACCAATAGTATTGTTACTTATGAGTTCACATATTTAAAGTAACCAAGTACTAAAAAATATGCATGTCAAATAAATATCAACACATAAAGATATCGGGTTCCATTACAACAAAATTCACAAACATGCATGCCGACGAAATATTAAAACACAAAAGAATATTTGGGTCCATAGGTATAATTGTGTTCTTCTTCCTTAGCATGCATGCTTTATGGGAACCTCCTTAATAGGAAAGGATGTCAAATAAGTATCTTATCTCATGCAAGAAAGGAAAAAAGTAGTTGGAATATGAATTTAATTGTAATAATCATGAGAGATAGAGAAGATAGATTAAGGTGGTATTACAAATCCCAAAAAGGAGAAATAGGTTAAGCCTTGAAAAATTGGAATTTTCTTGAAATACTAGAACATAATTTCTATAAAAATAATTCCTTAGGATGGTAGCTAATCATTTGAAAATCAACTACCTTTAAACTTGTAATGTATACTCTTGGTCATTATGGTGGAATCTAGGCCAAAGCTAGGATTAGTCATGAGTGATCAAGCCTAAGGTTTATAACCACTAAACCCTAATACCACAATTGTTCCCATCAAGGAAAGAGAAAATATATCCTTGGTCAATTGATAATCTCATTGTAAGCCCAATATTATGACACTTGTCTCCACAAGATATCTAGTATTACCATTAACATCCATAATTTAAAATTATTGCAGGCATAAACATAACAATGTACCTATTCGACGATTTTTTTTGTAGATAAAGTTATGAGTGCTCACTCTACCTATCAAGACCATTATCTTTTGTCTTTTGATATAGCCAATGACCTTGAGAATTTGTGGGGAAGATAAGTTCCAACCAAAGTGTGAATGAAAATATGAGCATCTAGAGTGGATTATTGTTTTGAGGAACCCAACTCATCTTTTGAATTTAAAAATTCCTTAAAGTCGTAAGGTACCATAGTAGAGTCGATGAGAAACAATAATTACTTAATACATTTGTGAAACTTTTCCCATTTTTTATTTTAATTGAGACATAATCCCTTGGCCTTATTCTTTGCTATCTCTTCTTGAGAGTCTATGAATTGAGGAGGGATTAGTTACTTTATCTAATGAATCATTTTTATTTTTGAAAGAGGAGGAGCTTGTAGTTTCTATTGGGCTTCCAATTTGTCTTCTTTGAGTCACGTCAATGCCATAACATCATAATAGTATTTTGGTTTAAACATGAGAACCTTGGCCCACAACTCATCTTTGAGATCACTAATGAAACAACTAAAAAAAAAAATGACTACTTCAATTCATGTATCTAGTTAGCTAATTTTACAATCTCACTTTGGTATTCCTTGAAAAAATGTGTCTAGCATAATTTAGAAAGGGCACTAACAAATTCTTCATAGGTACTATGGTCAAAGCATAGTGGGGTTCCTTGCAAAATTTAAACCAAGTGAAAAATTGATGAATCCTATCCAACAATTGATACCATTGAAGATATTCCTTTTGGAAGTGAAAATAAGCTCAAATTATCCCACAATAGTGTGTCTCACTTTTGGCCTTGAAGTGGGACATTAAAATTAGTATTTTTAGTTAAAATTCACTTTCTATCACCCATAGCAACTAAACCATTAAGAATTTGAAGATGATGTGAAATGATATTTTTTAAAATTTTGTGTGTATAATCTAAATATATATATTTTAAATTTAAAAGATAATTTATGATTTTTTATGTAAGTTTAAATAACTTATTTTTTATAGTTAAAAACATTTTTTTAAAGTGACATTTATTCCATATTGCATAAATGTGTTTTACAAAAATGATAAAATTATGATTTTTTAAAAATAGATTGGTAATATCAATATCTAGTGCACACATATTTTTCATAATTTTTTGTTCCATATTTTATTTTTTATTAATTATTAAAATGATATTAATTATAATTTATATATAGGTTTATTCAATAATGCATAATTTTTTTTGTATATATCTATATTAACTTTTTTACTTTTTTCACATTTGTGGAACAAAGACCTTGATGTTCAATGAAAAATCTACATTCGCTAGAAATAAAAAAATAAATATAATAATCAAATTAAATATATTCAAAAGTGTACTTTTTGGAAAGCTTATTTTAAGAGATACATATTTACAAAATAAAATTTCTAAATCACTTCATTTGGCTATTTAACCTAGACCCCCATCCTAACATTAAAGGGAAATCAATAGATTCATGTCTTGGGTTGACTCACCTAAGGGTTGTTGGTGAATTCTTGGTGTGGATCTCATTTCATAATGAAAGTAGAAGAATAGGACCCATTTTCCATCTTTGGATCAACTTTTCCATTTTGGGAAATTCCCCTATCCCATTTTTCTATGTTTCACCTTGAACTTGAGCTAAGTCAAACCTAGAACCCATTTTTGAGCTCAATTAAGTTGATACTAAGAAGGGGAGTTGCAGTTATAGTATAGTGGTAGTATAAATGCATGAGGGAATAGCAGAATAAGAGAGGGGTTTGAAGGTGGTGAAGTGGAACTGAGTTGAATTTTCAAGGTTAACACATTGAGCAAAAGTAAAAGAGATTCATAATGGGAGGTGATGTCATTAGGAGAGAGTTGTTGGCTCACAATAAAATACTAGAAGATGCAATGGTATTTCCTATCTTCACAAGAGTGGGTTGGTTCAATTATTTCCTAAAATTGATAGAATTTGACAATGATATAGCAAGAAGGTTTGCAACCATATTGGATCACAATGAAGCAATGGTAAAAGAGTTGTTAGTGGATGCATATGAAGTTTCCATAACATAGGTATATGGGTTTCCTAAAACTAGAGCAGAGTTTCTAGCATGCATAGATGAAGTGGCTAGAAGAGAGGAATTTTATGAGTGAGGAAAGAATTTTGATTCATTGTCACAAAGTATAAAGAGGCTTTCTCTTCCATAGTTTTGGGCTAATTATAATTCCTATGTCATTAGATATCTTACTTGTGATGGTAGAAAAAATACTTTGTATACTGCAGATTTCAAATTGCTTAGTCACCTTGGCCATAATAGGTTGGTAAATGTGCCAAATTTTCTTTATAATATGTTAAAAATAATGTCATCAGAATATCAGAGGAAATAGAGTGACACTGCCTTAACACATAACTGTTTGATTTCCCTCTTAGTAAAAAGAAACTTGAGAATTCAGTATGCACAGGTAGCCTAGGAAGATTTTGTAATTTAATTTGAAGATATTAATTGTTTACTTGAGCCACCTGTAGTACTTGAAACTTTAGAGCCACAAGCTAAAATTGTAAGAGAAAGTTCTCTTGTCTCACCTACGGCTTCACCTACCTATAGCCAAGGTGAGCCAAAAGAGTACAATGTTCCAAAGTCTAGGTCACCAATAGTGAAAGAAATTCCATCTTCTTAAAAACCAACAAAACCTAAGAACATAAGAGGCAGTACATCCACAACATCCACACCTTCTAAAACAAAGAAGAAATAGAAGGATGCTCAAAAGAAAATGAAGGATGTTAAAAGGAGAAACCTACACCTAGATGTTCAGGCTGATTGAAAAAGCAAGGTGCTATGAGGGGGAGTGTGGAAAAACTTGAAGAAGAGGAAAAGGGCCAAAAAAAGTAGGAGGAAGATGTGATGTTGGTTGAGACAGATTTTCAAGGGAAGGAAAATATCCCTAAAAATGTGCAAACACCTGTGAAGAGGAAAAGATATGTGTCTACCACTTCAGATTCAAATTTAGAAGATGTGTTTGTTAATGCCAAGAAAATATAAAATAAAACCCTATATAATCCTACTTATGAAGACTATTGATGCAGAGCTAGGAGGATTCAACAAAAAATCTCACAAACCTTCAACAATAATTCAAAGTAATCTTCGTATAACACATTCTTTTAGGCATTTTATATCACATTGGAAATATAGCCTTGCCAACCCACAACTTAATGCAATGAACAGTCATTAATAACTTCCAAAAAACAAAAAATGAAGCCAATCTCTCTAGTGAGATTGCATAAAACATAGTTATAGACCTTTTTTCCAATTTTTATGAAGATCCAACGGTGGAAAAGAAAGTTATTTCATTTTTCCTAAAACTGCAAACCCCAGGTAGGGTTCAGATCTGTCCTCACTAAAATGGTCATAAATTATTCAAATCTTAATAAAATTTGATGGGATTTGAATAAAATTAAAGCAGATTTACATAGAAACAAAATAAAATTGGTTTCAAATCCAAAATATAGACTTTACAATCTGTACCATCACATTTTTTAGACTGTAAATTCTGCACAATATTGTTAGAATAGGAAGTCTCACCAAAATAGTCATATCTCCCACAAAACTCAATAAAATTCAATGAGACAAAAATAATTTGAAACTAGAAATAGATATCTTTCCATCCATATATGATACTCCATTATTTTAGTCCATACCAGGCGTACAAAGCACAACTTCAGCCTAGAAACAATATAAAAATCATAAAATACACACAAAACTTGAGGTTTCCATTCATCAAACTTCAAAAATAATGTCTCCAACCCCCAATTCGAGTTTTGGAGGGTTTATTAATACATTTTCAACCAAAACCAACCATTTTCAACTACCTTTTGATTAGTTTGTTGACAAAACACCTTAATGACACTTTTTGACAAGTTGCTTGACAACTTTCTTGAGCAACTTTTACAATTTTTACAATATGGAACAACCTTAAACATTATTTGAAAAATGACTTAAAATGTGACTTCCTAAGACTCAAACACCTCTAGAATGGTTTGATAAACCTTATTATAAGACTCAATACACAAAATAGAGAAACTATTTACAAATGGCCTCATGGAGGCAAGAAATCAAACAGGTGCTCCTGCACCAAATTCCTAGGGGAAAAAAGAATTCAAGCCCCTTTGAATTGTCTTCTTACTGGTCTTCCAGTTACTTTTCACTTTTTCCTTATTATTTTCAATCATCATTGGTCCTTTCTTCATTTTCTTCTTCTTATTCCTTCTTCTATCAATCATTCTAGCAACTTGGAGGTCCCAAAACTCTATCAAATCATCATATCATTCACTTTGTCCTTCATAACCTACACATACATAATCCAAAGAAAAATTAGAAACACAATATAGAGACCTTGAGGTCTCCTCCTTGTCTTCTTGTACTTCAAATTCCTCTTCACCCATAACCAACTTATCCAATCTTGACACCAATTCACTTGCAACCTATTATGCTTGTCTTCGTCCACCTTGATGAGTTCCTCTTCCTCTTGTTTGGCATGCCCATCACCAACCTTACTATCCCATTCTTCTTCAATAGTTGCATATTGTGCCCATAAGTCTTCTTCTTCATCTTTGACTAAACTTGCTGCCCTCTTATGTTTTTTTGCTTCTTCATAATCTTCTTTAGAGGCCATCTTAACCTCTTTGACATTGGTATATGCCAACTCCTTAGTGATTTCTTAAGAAGTTCATGTTCCTTGGCTAATCTTTCCAACTCTTGTCTCATCTCTTCCATGGATTTCTCAAACTCTATTTGTCTTGCCTTCTTTCTCTCCATCTTTCTCAACTCTTTTTCCTCTCTTTTCTTCTTCCTTCGTGAATCCTCAACCTACAAATATCTTTCCAATATTTTCAACAAATCCATCTTCACAAGAAAGTCTCTCCTTGCTTCAACTTCACTTTGCCACACCTAGGCAATCAGGTTCCTTCTTCAACCTGCACAACACAACACACAACCACAACCACCAAAACAAAAAACCAACAAACTTCACCAGCCCATATCTTTTCCAGGCTCTAATACCAATTTGATGTAGATCTATGAGGATTCAACAACACATCTCACAAACCTTCAACAATAATTCAAAACAATCTTTGTATAACACATGCTTTTAGGCATTTTATATCACATTGGAAACATAGCCATGATAGCCCACAACTTAATGCAATGAATAGTCACTAATAAATTCCACAAAAAAAAAATGAAGCCAATCTCTCTAGTGAAATTGAAGAAAACATAGTTATAGACCTTTCCTCCAATTTTTATGAAGATCCAACAGTGGAAAAGAAAGTTATTGCATTTTTCCTAAAACTGTAAACCCTAGGTAGGGTTCAGACCTACCCTCACTAAAATGGTCATAAATTATTCAAATCTTAATGAAATTTGATAATACTTAAAGAAAATTAAAGTAGATTCACATGGAAACAAAATAAAATTGGTTTTAAATCCAATATATAGGCTTTACAATCCGTACCATTACATTTTTTAGACTATAAATTCTGCACAATATTGTTAGAATAGGTAGTCTCACCAAAATAGTCATATCTCCCACAAAACTTAATAAAATTCAATGAGAAAAAAATGATTGGAAACTAGAAATAGAGATATTTCCATCCATATATGATACTATATTATTTTAGTCTATACCAGGCCGTACAAATCACAACTTCAGCCTGGAAACAATGTAAAAATCATAAAATGCACACAAAACTTGAGGTTGCCATTCATCAAACTTCAAAAATAATGTCTCCAACCCCCAATTCAAGTTTTGGAGGGTTTATTTATACATTTTAAACTGAAACCAACCATTTTCAACTACCTTTTGATTATTTTGTTGACAAAAAACCTTAATGACACTTTCTGACAAGTTGCTTGACAACTTTCTTGAGCAACTTTTACAATTTTTACAATATGGAACAACCTTAAACATTATTTGACAAATGACTTAAAATTTGACTTCCTAAGACTCAAACACCTCTAGAATGGTTTGATAAACCTTATTATAAGACTCAATACACAAAATAGAGAAACTATTTACAAATGGCCTCATGGAGGCAAGAAATCAAATAGGTGCTCCTGCACCAACTATACAGGGGGTGATAATAAGAAATTTTTGAAAACTAAGTAAATGTTTATAGAAGATAGAGATGTCAGGAAAGAGCTTCAAGAAGCTTTGGATATAATAAAAAATTTGGAAGAGTTATTGAAAAGCTAAGAAAAAAGAGACAAGGAAAGGGAAACAAAAATACAAAAAATGGAAGAAAAATTGCAAAGATATGGCCACACTGCAAAATTGGATTTGTTGGCACAATTGGCCTTACCAAAATAGGGGATGGAGAAATTGCAGTACCAAATCAGAGACCTCCTCCAATAAGAACTTGAATTCACCTTACAACCTTGTCTCTTGGTTATTAGCCATGGAATGTGACTGATGAGTTTGCACAAGCAAAAGAAAAGTGGAAGAAAGAAAAATAAAATTTGATTGAAGAACACGCTAAGGCGTTGGAACTGGAAATAGATTGAGCTAAGGAAATCAATAGAAAAATTAGAAGAAGTGGTAGATAAAGTTGCTCAAATCATAAGATGCAGACCTCCAACAAGGACATTTGTGCTATTTTTGCTAGAATTATTTTTGAGTTTTCATTTCAATAGGCTAATCAGTAACCAGTTAGTTGGGATAAGTAGGGAATTTTGAGTTTCTTGATGTTTTTGCTAAATCTACACTAGAAGAGTAGGATCAACTATGAGAATAATATTTACACAACTATGTAGTGCTTGATGAAACAAAGTGGAATCCTCTGATATTTGTAGGGGATCTCCAGGTAAGGGCACTAGCATCTTATTATAGGAATGAACAATTCAGGGGAGAAATAATGGAAGAATATGAGGAGAGAGAGATCAATTGCTCTCCCAATAAGGAAAGAGTCTAAAGACCCTGGTGCACTTATATATGAATGGTTGAAACTCGTGGATCATAAAGTTGTACAAAGAAAATTATGAAACTATGGATAGAGGATTACAAAAGAAGGAAAACATTAGTTGTGGGATTGGGTGAGCAATGTTACAGTTATATGTAGAGCAGATGGAGCAGCTTGACCCCAGAGTTGCAGAGAAAAGAATCTCACTCAATGTATAATTTTACCACCATGACTGAGAGGGTACACAGATACATGAAAATTGGTGCTGACATAGGAATTCACTAGGTACCACTCACATTTCACCCACCTATGCTACACTATCCAGTTCCACATTGGATTGGGGAAAAGGGGGAGGAGTGTGAGAAAGCTAGGATCATCAGAATGAAAACAACTTGTAGCTTATTGAGGTTTCTACTTAATTCATATCAAGGGAGTTGATGTTTTCATGGACCTTAGGGAGATCACCCTGTGATATAATATGTAACCCTAGTGTTTTTCTTGAGGACAAGAAAAAGTATAGTTGGCGGGAGTGATGGGCTCATCTATTAGACTATTTTCTATTGCTTTTATGCATACTTTAACACATTATTAGACAATACTTTTAGACAATACTCCTATGCTATGCTATCTTTTCATTCTTATTATACAACCTTGGACCTAAATTATAGTAATGGGAATATAGTTATGATATAGTAGCATTGCATGTTTTATATGTGAGTATGTATGAAATATGGATGGAATTCTATGTTTAATCATGGTAGTTAGCTTTGTGTATATTTCTTGTGGATTAACCTCTTGTAGCCCATAGCAACTGGAAATTGTAGCTCACAAAAAAACAAAAAAATTGGACAATGAAATAGGGGAAGTGCCAAATCAAGCTAAATGCAATGGAGTTGGTCATGCATCATTATGATAGCTAATAAGGCACTGAGAAGAATAATTATTTTGTTGATAGGATTCTTTATGAATATTTGTGTGTTTTACATGCAGATCTATTTTATAGAGTTTCAATTCTATTAGAACTCTTCTTTCTTTTCAGTTGTAGTTGAAAATTCAAATCTTAACTATATACTCTAGTATCTAGGGTTTGCAGTTAATGATTGCAATTAGGAGTTATGTTTAGAATAAACTCCCTCATAGTTCTATATAGTTGGTGGTTGATTCCTTAGATAGTTAGTTGATTTTATTTTATTTGTTATCAGTTACTTTTCAGTTTCAGTTATCAATTACAAACATGTTGACTATTCAAAATAATTTCTTTGAATATAATTTGTGAAGAATATTTTGTGCAATATTTTGCGATGTGTAATGAATGAAGTTCAATTTCATATGGATGCATAGAATATGATATTAAATTTGGTTCTAGTTAAGTGAATACAACCACTTGATCAGACCATTCAAGGTAATTGTTCTTCACTACATATATATCTATTTTATTTCTATTTAGTAGTTATTTCCGTTTATCATTGTTTCATAAATTACGTGTAAAATAAAATAGATCCTCATACTTTGATTATCAATAATGAATGTTCATGAGCATGAATGCATTTGGTTAATCTATAGTACATCAGAGGTTAGCATAAGTTTAATTACCTGTTTGAGTAGTTCTAAGTTAGTTCTGTAATTCTTTGTTAACAATAATTCAGTTACAAGTTCAGTTGTAGGCACCTGTAGCCATTAGCGATAGTTTATTTATTTCATTGTTATGCATTTCTATTATTTTCTTGCAAGTAGAACACCTTGAATAGGATAACCTAGGTAATATCAGGCCTCTGAAGTCACATACAATGTAACACCATCACAAATTTACAAACCTTGGTTGACAATTTAATGTAGTCTTTACAATGTTGAGTGGATTGTTCAACTAGTCATACCTCTGAATTGTGTATCTTTTACCAAGATTACAAGACACTAGTTTAGAATCTATAGTGTACACATGTAGACTAGTAATAAAATCTCCATGGATGACAACTTTAGACTACTCACCTGCAGCTAAGGCTTGCTCACCTATAATCCCCTTGATGAGCCCTAGAGAAACTAACTCATTACAAGAAAAGATGCACTGAATCTACATATCTAATATGAGCTCCCTTACAACCCCTACTCTCCTTCATGCACCTCCTCCTCCTCATTCACCATTATTTGTAGATAGCCCAAAACCAACCTTACAAAATGCCAAAGTAGATGGAAGCCCTTGTTCCTCCACCAGCTTACCATAACAATTCACAACACACTAAAGAAAAATAGTAAAAACCCCCATGCCTTGCTACAAGAATACTTCTAATCAGAAATGCATTATACCTTATCTAATCAACATTAATCCATATTAAAAACCAAGCATTTCCATTCTTTAAAATTATCACCATTATTAAAAATTATTATTTGTCATTGCACACATATTACCAACTCTATCTAATTTAATTATGCCTTTGAAAAAGACATATTCCTAATTGCAAGACATTCATAGCATACCCTTATGCAACAACTATATTTAAATGGGCTAACAAGCATATAGAGAATATAATTTTTTCCAAGTGCTTATGCTATGGATATACATAGTTGTTATATCATCTTTAGATTTATGCCTTCAATGACCAATCCATTACTTTATTAAAAACTCTTTTCTAATGAGTGAAACTAATTGTTTCAAATATCCTTTAGACTTTGAACCTTCTAATGGCCATGCCCTCTCCATGTCGTATTTGTTGAAAAATGGGATAAAACTAAATACAGTGAAAATATGCAGATAATTTTATGCATCCAAATTAATAGATAGTAATAATTAAAGACAATAGATTAACCGATAGTATTAAATTAGAATTGAAAATAGATTATAATAAAGATGCAAACCATAACTCGAGAATTGCATGGAGAAAACCTTTCGAGAAAAAAAGCCACACCTAAAGAGATACAAGACATGTATTAATCTTTCAAATGAGTTACATCAATACAACTTCTCCCTTTGAATCACTGCAACACTTCATTTCTTCAACAACCTACAACTTAACTTTTTTTTCCTTCAACTCAAGCACTAAATATATAGGCATGAGAGAAAACACAAATCAAGAATGGTTTCTAAAAACTTTTAGGCATAAATCACAAAGAAAAGAAACTTCCTCTTCCAACTTTAAAAAAAAGGGGTAAAAACTTTATTGGAAATAAAAAAAAGCATTACAATAATAACCAAGGGACCCAACCCAAAAGAACAAAGAAACAACCCCACAACCCATAAGCAATATCAACTATCCCCATCTATCCTCCTATCCTCCTCAAAGAACCGATTCACATCCTGCCACAACTCAGGAGTAACCTGATCCCAATCCTCAATCTTCCAACCATTATCATGCTCAGAGGCCCATTTGGCCAAGCAGTGAGCAACACAATTCCACTCCCTCAGGATGTGAACAAAGGAAGCCGCCTCTATCCAACAACTAACCTGAAGAATCTTTTGAACCACCGAAGCCAACTGCCAATTTATATCAATTATCTTCCACTCATTCAACAGATGAATCAAGATTTGTGAATCAGCTTCACATATAACCTTTTTCCATCCCAAAGTAAGGGCCCTCTCAATAGCATAGCGAATCGCCAAACACTCCATGTAGTTAACAATCTTCACCCCCTCATGTATAGAGAATAGAAAAATCACCGACCCGATGGAGTCCCTGCCAACCCCGCCAATCCTAGTAGGGCCAGGATTTCCCCTAGAAGATCCATTAGTATTGATCTTTAAAAATCCATTTGGAGGAGGTAACCACCTACCAACCCATTGAACCTTCTTTTTCCCTTTCCTGTAGTTCCTAGAACTGACAAAAGAGGAATGAATTTCCTGAAGACCCAGTTTGTCCACCAACTTAGCATCACCTCTCTCTAAGGGGAAAACCACATCACTCTTAGCCACAACCGATTCTTGCACCATTCCTAACATACGCAACCACACTTTTTGACCCACCAACTGTTGATTATGAAAAATCCGGTGGTTTCGCTCCAACCAAATCTGCCAAAGCAGAAAGGTAGGGCCCACGCACCAAACATCCTGCAAAAAGGAAGCCATAGAAGGAGGTATGTCCATACTATCCCAGAACTCAACCAATGAGCAATAATGAATAAAAGGAAGCTTCCACACCTCCCACCACCAATGCCAAAGCTGCACAACAAAGGGGCATCGGAAGAATAAATGCGAAGAATCTTCCTCCTCCCTCCCACACAAAACACAAACCAAAGGTCCCTGGAATCCACGTTTACGAATGTTATCCTACGTCAAGCACCTATTCCACGCCAAATTCTAAAAAAATAAGTTGCATTTTGGCCATGAAAGCTTATTCCACACCCTTTTCCACCAATGAATCTCCAACCCAATCAACTTCTGAGCCAATAACACCTAATAACCAGAAGCAACAGAATAAACCCCCTTAGGATTATGGGTCCAAGCAAGAATATCCTCTTCCAGAAGAGAACTACAACTCCTATTACAAAGAATCTTATGAAGCTCAATAATTTCTTTCGCAAGTCCCAAATCCGGCCACTCCGCGAGATCCTTCCATCGGGCCACCTCAAGCTGAGCAAAAGAAGAGACAGAGTTGAAGTCACTCACCCTAGACTAGCCAGCCGCAATAAATCTCTGGCACAAAGGAATCAGATTGGGGAACTAAGAAGTAAGTGGAGGAAAGCCATCCCAAGAATCCAACTAGAAAAGAGCTTCAGTGCCCTGTCTACAAATCCAAAATAAACCTTCCTTGATGAGCTTCGCACCCTTCTGAAGAGTATTCCATATCCCCGAACCTTTCCCCTCAAGAGGGTAATGAGGGAGATCATGTCGAGGAATCCCTGGGAGATACTTATGAGATAATATTATGGCCCACAACTGATCCTACTCCACACACCATCTCTAGAATAGCTTAGCAGCCACAACCATTCCGGACAACGCAGACTGTCAAAGACCAAGACCACCAAATTGCATTGGGTTACACACAACATCCCACCTGACCAGGCTCCATTTGGAAGATGACAGATTACCAACCCATAAGAACTGCCTTTCTAGAGAATCCAACTCCCTAAGAAAACCCATAGGAGCCACTTGAAGCATACATTTGTAGGTAGGGAGAGCTTGCACCACTGAATTGAGAAGTTGAACCCGCCTCGCAAAAGACAACCATCTATGGGTCCAATGATTAACTTTTGCATGAAGCTTATCTATGATATTCTGCCAAGAACTCTTGGGAAGTCAACGAACAAAAATTGGGATACCCATATACGTCAAAGGGAGAACCCCTATCTAAAACCTCAAGATATTAGCAATTCTTCTCTGTATAGGGGTCGACGTATTAAAGAAGAAGATGGAAGATTTCTCCTCATTAATCAATTGCCCTAAAGAAACAAGATAAGTGTTCAGCACCTGCCTCAAATTAGTAGCTTCTCTAACAGTAGCCATCCCCATCAAGGTAGTATCATCAACAAACTATAAATGGGATTGCGGAGGAAAATCTCCACCCCATCACCAACCCTGAATGATGCCAAGCTCCACATTTCTTTTCAACAAATGTCCAAGACCTTCCACAAGAAGCAAAAAAATATATGAAGAAAGAGGATCCGCTTGGCACAAACCCCTAGAAGCGCCAAAAAGTTCAAAGTGATCTCCATTTATCAAAATCGAGAAGGAAACAAACGTGACATAACTCATGACCCATTGGATCCATTCCTCACTGAAACCAAAAGAAACCAGGATCTTCCACAGGAAAGACCATCTAACCCTATCATAGGCCTTAGCCATATCCAGCTTAATGAACATAGCCTTCTCATGGGAGCTGTCCATGGAGTGGATGGTCTCTGTAGCAATGACAACCCCATCAAGAATTTGTCGACCCGCCACAAATCCACTTTGTTCCTCAGAAATCAGCACTTTAAGCCACTTCTTCAACCTCTCAGCCATTAACTTTGAAATGATTTTATAAACCACATTCCAAAGAGAGATAGGCTTGAACTGAGATAACCTATCAGCCCCTTCACACTTTGGGATGAGAGCAAGGAAGGTGGAATTCAAAACACGAAGCATTTGTTTATTCCTCTGGGACTCATAGACAATTGCCATAAGATCCAACTTTATGATATCCTAGAATTCTTGAAAAAACTCAATCGGGAAACCATCGGGGCTAGGAGCTTTACCCCTCTTCATCTGAAACACAATCCCCTCTAGCTCATCAAGAGAAATCTCTTTCATTAGATACTCATTTGCCTCCTTAGAGACCAACTGAGGAATACAAGAGAGAACCTGTGCTTCCTCATTAGAGCCCCCTCATGAATCGTCCCTAAATAAAGCAACAAAATACTGAGAATCCTCAGCAAAGACCTCTTGATGCGAGGAAAGACGATCCCCCCTATCATTCACCAAAACAAAAATGGAATTACCATGCCTCCTGTCCTTCACAGAATTGAAGAAGAAGGCAGAGTTTTTATCACCTTCCTGAAGCCATTCAACCTAGGCCTTTTGCTTCTAATAGATCTCTTCCCGCAATTCAAATTCCTCAACCACTTTCAGAGTCCTAGCCTCCTCCCTCAGAAGATCCTCAGAAGCCCCATTCTCATGAATCAACCACGTAATATTATTCAACTCCTCCTAAGTAGCGATCTTAGCATGAAAGATATTACCAAAACATCATTGATTCCACCTTTTAAGCTGATACTTGACAAACTGAAGAAGCTTGGAAAAAGTGTACATTTCCGTACCAAAAGCAGGTCTACCAATCCTCCACCACTCAACCACATGTTCACGAAGAGTAGAATCCTGCAACCGCATAAGCTGGAACTTGAAGGAGGGAGAACTAGGCATCCAAGCAGAGATAATACTAATCTTAATAGGCCAATGATCAGAACCTCTCCAGTCAAGAATTTTTGATCTAGTAGACCACAAGTCTCCAACCCAATAACAGGAAACCAAGAAACGATCAAGCCTCTCAACAACACAACTTTCACCAATTTTCTCCTATTATTCTAGGTGAAATGACCATTACTAGGCTGAACATCAATAAGATTTAAATATGAAATGTTATCCCTGAGTAACAGAGCAGAAGACTCCAACCTAGCAATTCCACCTCTTTTCTCAGACAACTCCACTATAGCATTAAAATCACCAGCCATAACCCACAGATGGAAAGGAGCTAAGCTACAAACAAAATGAAGATGGGACCAAAGAAGTTGTTTACCCTGAAGCTCAACAGGAGCATACACATTAGAGAGGAGAATACACTCACTAGTTTCATAACAAGAGGCAACTAGGGACATCGAGGATCTAGAGGACATCCAACAAAGAGGGAAAACCTTACAAGGGTTCCAAAAGAAAGCCACCCCATCGGAAGCACCAAGAGCCCCCACACACTGGCATTCACTATATTTCCACAACCTAGGTACCATATCCAACATATTATCCATAGATAATTTAGTCTCTTGAAGAAAAAGAGCATCCAAAGAATGATTCCTAACGAAATCACGAACAAATTTTTGTCGAGGGCCACTGTTCAAGCCCCTTACATTCCATGATAGAACAATCATTTCTGGGGGCATGAGAAATGTGAATCAAGTGTCTTGAATGACCCTGACTCCACCAAAGTTTCCCCAATTAATTTAATCTTATCCATATCCTTTTTCCTTCCCAGCTTGGAAGTCTTGTCACCAACCCCTCTCTTCGGTTCCTTTTGCTGGATACCCAAGCAAGAAGAGGACAAAGAGCTCTTTCCCACTTTCGTACCATCTTTTAGGGGCAATGGGGATCCACCTCCACCACTCTTCACAACTTCAATAGTAGATTCCTGAGCAGCTTGGACAATCAATTGTTGATCTATATCCATCTACCCAACACCAACCTCCTGCACAACCTGCATAGCCTCCAAAGGAGGCCCGTCCTGCCCTGTACCCAAAGTTCCCTGATCCAAGATCAACAACCCCAGATTCACTTCTTGCTAATTGAGATCATCTAGCACCCCAAACCTTTTAAAAGTGTCATCATCCTACCTCTCCCTCAAGGTCCGCTTCTGCCCCCGGTTCCTGTTGTGAGCCTTGACAGGGACATAACCATCCTCACCATTACCATCACCTAGAATAGGCTCCTTCCCCTTATCAACCCTAGGTAGATTGCGAGAGGGATGAGAAGGTTGGGGTGCCACAAGCTTAGCCCTAGGGAATCTATGCTGCAAGTGACCATATTCATGACAAAGATGACACCAAAAAGGTAGGGTTTCATAATCTAGTTGTTGTACCCAAGAATAGGATCCAACACTCACTTCAGTAGAGTCCGATAGTGGCTTGCTTAAATCAATTTCTACACAGATATGGGAAAAAGTCATTACCTTTTTAAATTGCGTCTGCTGTGAAGACCCAACAGGTTTACCGAGCATTGAAGCCACCAAATGCAACACATCATCCTGCCAGCACTCAACTGGGAACCACGACAGCCAAACCCAAATCGGAATCTAACTTGGAAGTGCCTCAGTCGGATTGAAGCCCACATGCCATGGCTTGATAAATAATCCCACCTGGTTATAAAAATAGGAACCACCCTCAAAGACCTTATTTCGATCTGCCATGCAATCAAATGAGACCATAAAATAGTTGTTCGAAAGGAGCCTAATCTCCATCTCCCCCTCGGACATCCATGTCTGTTGAGCCCAGGATTCCAAAAATTGGAGTGAAACTCTCAAACCCATGATCTTGCAATAAAAGGAGTGCCTCGAATAGTATTCAATATCATCTACAAGCAACTCCATTGGGTAACCAATTTTAGTCTCTCTTTGCATCTTTCCAAGCACCCATTAATCTTCATTATGCGGGAACCACTAACTGGTCCTAGATCATTCATCTCTGTCTCCTGTGAAAAAAGCGTATTGTCAAAAACGTTCACACCATGCTCCACAGGCTTCGAACCAAAAGCTGATCAAAAATCCATTTTGGGGCTAGCCCCAGATGTTTCCCCACATGACAGCCAAAAACAAAATCCTTGGCAGGCATGCAAGCCCTCGGGTCATGTTTGCAAGAGATGGAAGAAACCCCAAGGGAAAGAACGAATCCCCTCCACCCAGAAGCCACCCAATTGGCAGCAAAAAGGCCTCCAGAAGAAGACAAGACCCACACAAAACAATGGGAAAATCCAAGGCCCCACAAGATATAATGAAACTCATAGCCCCCCAAGACCATGTGCCCACACCACGGAACCATGCGGGCAGAGGAGGAGGCTAGGCACTAGGAATGGCTGCACACAGCATGATAGCACCAAAGGAGAGTCCCGCGGAAGAAAGGAAGCTCACGCCGAGCATAAAGGATGCAACTCCTACACAAAAAGCACCAGAAAAGGAGAGAAGACAAGCAAGTTTGCAGATGTTAATCCCACCACCGCAGACCCTGAATTCAACAAAGAACCCCCCTCCGCGCAATCAGCTAGTAGAGTCACAGAGAATGGCTAGGGCACAGATGCCCTAGCTTGACTTGCAGAGCACAAAAACTCCATCAACTTGAGAATATGTTACTAGCATAATCTAGCCTTCCTCTTCCAACTTTTGATTTTATCTATTTTTTAAGTAATGTGCACATGCAACTAAAATATCTTCTTTATCTTCTTTTTTAAGCTCACATTTAACTTCCCCTTTTTCATGCTCTTTCTAATTTGAAAATCAAAAATACTTTGCAAGTTGTCATAGTTGCATTTAGAAAATTTCATAACAACTAAAAGATAATTACAAATTCCTAATTAATAATTAAAAAAATAAAGCAAGGTTGAGACATTTTCTCAACATTCTCCCACTTGTCAAACACCTTGCAAAAATCATAAAGGGAAACTAAATAAATCAAGCTTTAGAAGAAGTGAGGCACATGGCTTCTCTGCACCAACTAAATTTTTCTATGCTCATTTGGTTTAGTAAGAGAATCTACAACATTCTCTAAAGTTTCTACTTTCTATAACTTGACTTTACCACTCTCAACCATTTCCCAAACAAAGTGATATTGAACATCTATGTGCTTCGTGTGAGCATGATACATTGGGTTTTTAGCCAAATAGATGGCACTTTGACTACCACATCCAATTCTTACTTGTTTACACTTAAATCCAACACCTAAACACAATCTCTCTAACCACACTTCCTCCTTACAAGCATATGTTTCAGCCATGTACTCTACTTCTGTAGTGGACAATGCAATTGTAGGTTGTCTTTTTCTCATCCAACTAACTACTCAAAAAATTAAAGAAATAGCCAATTTAGACCTTCTACAATAGCAAAATATGAATCAACAAATCCATGTAAATCAATCACCTTGCTCATATCATAAGATCCATGATAACATATACAATGGTTAGAAGTCCCACCTAAATATCTGAAAACCATTTTTGAATATAATTCCAATGCTCTACCAAGATTATTCATAAATATACTAAGAACTCCCACTGCTTGGGCAATATCAAGTCTTGTACAAATAATAGCATACATAAGGCTTCCTACAATACTAGTATATGGAACTTTATACATCTCTTCAAGTTCATCATCTATTTTAGGACAGATATCCTAGTGCAAATTGGGAAATAAATACTTACTAGTTTACAATCACGCATGTCAAAACGCTGCAAAATACTGTTAACATATTTCTTTTGATTTAACCATAATTTTCTATTAACCTAATCCCTGTTGATTTCCATACCCAAAGATATATTTTGTATCCCCTAAATCTTTCATATCAAGTGTACCAGATAATTGACTCTTAAGTTCCCAAATCATTCACTTATCATTTCTAATAAATAACATATCATCAACATATAGGACAATGATTGGTAATCTATCATCAATTAATTTAAAATAGACACAATGATCTTCTTCACTTCTAATGAAGTCATGATTCAATGCAAAAACATCAATTTTTTGATACCACATTCTTGGTGACCGCTTCAAACTATACAAAGATCTTTTTAACCTACAAACCAAGGGTTCTTGTCCCTTCACAATAAAATTATTAGGTTGTTTCATAAATATTTCCTCATCAAGATCCCCATGTAAGAAAGTTGTTTTAACATCCATTTTCTCTACTTCTAAATCAAAAGAAAAAACAATAAATAAAAGGAATCTATGGATTCTAGTTTAACCACATGAGAAAAAATCTCTCTAAGATCCTCTCCCTCAACTTGAGAGTAACCTTTTCCCACTAGCCGAGACTTGTATCATTCCACCTTACCATATGTTTGCTTTAAATTTCTTTTTAAATTCCCATTTGCATCCAATGGCTTTTCTTCCCTTACACAACTCAACTAGATCCCATGTGTCACATTTGTCCAAGGCCTTTATTTCATCTTTCATTTCCTCTAACCAAGAACCATGCTCATCTAAAGATAAGGTCTCTTTCAAAGATCTAGGTTCATTGCGAGTACAAGATAAAGAAAAAACACAACTAAAATCAAATGGACTTTATCCATACCTATCAATAGGTTTATATTTTCTAGTGGATTTTCTTAGAGGTGTAACAAGATGCTCTAGTTGTTCCTCTTCAGAATTATCTTCTAATCCTTCTTCTTCACCTCCATGTTCTTCGTGTTGTTCAAGATGTGCATCTTCTTGTGGTTTTTCTACAATTATGTGGTTCAACATTAATATCAAAATGCACCATTATTTTAGGCTTTACATGAGCTTGGTCATCATTTTTAAATTCCTTAAGCTCCCTAAAAATTAGAACCTTAAAATATATCATTTTCATTGCTATAGGATCCCAAAGCTTATAACCCTTAATGTTCTCACCATAACCCAAAAAACACATTTGTTAGCTTTGAAATCAAGCTTAGAATGTTTTTCTTTAGGAACATGAACATATGATTCATGGTTAAAAACTCTAAACTGAGAATCTAATGGTCGTTTACCCGTACATACCTTATATGGACTTTTATCAACAAGAGTAGAAGTAGGTGACCTATTAATCATATAACAAGCAGTGTGAACTACTTCAGCCCAAAAGCATTGTCAAGCTTTGCACTACTCAACATGCTTCTACCTTTATCCATTAACTTCCTATTCATCCTCTCTTCCACTCTATTTTGTTGTGGGGTATATGGAGTTTTTTTTTGCCTAACAATTCTTGCATGCTTAAATCATCAAAGACCCCAGAGAAAAATTCACCACCATTATCCATTCTTAATACCTTTACTTTTTTATCTGTGTGTTTCTCAACAAGTTTTTTAAATTCTTTAAATATAGAAAAACAACATATTTCTCCTTCAAAAAGTAAACCCATGAATATCTATAATAATCATCAATAAAAGAAACATAGTAGCGAGACTTTCCAATAGATGGTATATCCACCAGACCAAAGACATCACTATGAATTACCTCCAAAATTTGTTTAGCCCTAGTACTTTCTGATTTAAATGAATCTTTATGTTGCTTTCCATACACATAGTGTTCACAAAAATCAAAATTAGTAGAGTAACCTAACAAACCATAACCATATTTTTATTTATGAGAGTTTTGAGACCCTTTTCACCAATATGACCCATCTTGTGGTGCCATAACTTACATGATACAAAATTATCAGTTACATTCACATAGTTACAGAAATTAGAAGCATCAAGTCTAAATAGGGTGTCAAACCTATTACCCTTAGCTAAAACCAAATTCCCTTTGCTCAACTTGCAACCACTCTTTTCAAAAGTAATATGCACCCCTAAATCATTCATTCTAGATACAAAAATTAAATTTCTAGCTAAGCCAAGGATGTGTAATACATATTTAAGGGTTTTAACCCTTCCATCATTGAAGATCAATCTTACCTCCCTTGGCCTACAATTTTCAATGTGCTATTATCCTCGAGGAAAACTTTCCCATCATCATAATGATGCAAGAGCATCCGAGCTCACAAGCAATCTTACATCACAAAAATGTATTTTTCTTTCATGTTTAGTATTTTGCATTTTTGATGTGGGTTTGAGCTTCAAGATAATATTATAAAGTGTTTATTTGTGAGGACTTTATTTCCATTTCATACATCAAGGTCAAGCAAGGTATTTAATGTGATTTGTAAAATTACACAATTTCAAGGTTCTAGGGGTTGAAATGGTCAACTTATCATGGTCGAAGGAGATTTTGAAGGAAGAAGTGTAAATAATACAAGTGACTCCTGACATTCCATTTTGGTCTTATTCTTTCAGTTTTGGTTCCTAAAATGGAGAAAAAAACTAGTAATTTTTGGAAAACAAATAAATGACTCTTCAATTTCCAATTTAGGGTGAATGAGCATGAATTGGTTATTTAGTTTATTCATTTTCTAAAGGAATATACAGGAACAAGACATTGGATGTGGTTCAACAACTTTTAATGGCACTTTTGTGAGCAACAAACTATGTTTTATTTCATTTTTTTGCAAGAATTTTAAGGGTCAATCAAAGAGCAGATTTGGAAACCACTCTTTTTGGTTTTCACATAGTTCAAACCCTCTTTAAATATAGCATTTAATGGTGTCAAGAGGCAGAAATAAAAATAAAAAATTTTGAGGAAAGAATTTGTAGGTTGCTCTAAGGGATTGCATGAAGGAAAGTGTAGAAAAATAGCTTTCCAAGAGGAAAGGAATAGAAGAAGAGAAGAAGAAAGCTGCAGGAATGTGTTATTTGTTAAAGGCAGCCATGAAAGCTTTAGGATGAAGAAAAATATCATATTTACAAAGAGGAGTGAAACCAAGGAATTTGAAGGCAAGAGACCTTGAATATTTGAAGGCATGAAGTGCCTAGAAACCCTTGTAAAATTTTTGAATTTAATTTCTTGTTGAAATCCTCACTATATGTAATTGTTCTTGAGGAATTTTCATGTATGGATAAGTATGAAAATTGAAATAAATATATGTTTTAGATTATTTTTCAATTATTATGTTAATGTGGGTTGGATGACATGATAAGGCTGCAAGATTGGGTATTTTGATAAGACCCCCCAATCTTGGTTGTATCACATAACCTGAATATGTTGAAAACCTTTCCTTATGAGGAGTCATGTGGTAGGATGCACCTAAATCTATTAACCAAGAGTCATCATAAGTCATATTAGTATAAATAATAAAAGCATCAATGGCTTCATCATCAAAGGATTTATCTATAGAGGAATTGTCATTATATTTCTTTTTATTCTTACATTCCTATTTGAGATGCCCTCATTTACCATAGTTTGAACACCTCAATCTACTCTTACTAGGTGATTCTGACCTTACCTTAGAATTAAAATGATCCTTAGACTTGTCATTTTCACCTTTCCTTTTGTCCTTACCTTTCTCCTTAGATCTACCTTGTACATGCAATGCATCTTTAGACCCCTCTGAAGTCCTTCTCCTCATTTCCTCTAAAAGTAGAGTGGAAATATGGGTATCCAACTTTAGATCATCTAAAAAAGAACCACTAATTGCAACAATAGGATTATCCCAGGATTTAGGTAGTGAACATAATAATACAATAACTTTAACCTCCTCATCTATCTTTACATCAATTAACTTTAGCCGACTCATGATTAGATTAAAAATGAATTCAAATGTTCTGAAATCGAGTCTCCATTATTCATTTTAAGAGAATATAGGTTTATTTTCAAAAATAGCTTGTTAATGAGAATCTTAGTTTGGTATATCTCTCCTATTATATTCCATAATTTATATGCAGTAGTCTCATTAGACACATTTAATAGAATAGAATTAGATAAACACAAACAAACACTGCTATGAGCCTTTTTATCTAATTTAGTCCAGTCTTCATTTGACATACTATCTGGTTTCTTTTCTTTATTAATAACAATACATTGATCTCTTTCTTCCAAGAGATCCTCCATCTTTAACTTCCAAATCTCATACCCAGTATCATTGAACTTTTCAATGTCCAACTGAGATGAGTTATCCATGATCTCTTATCACACTAAATTTGAAACTGTGAGAAAAAACAACACACTCCCACTGTAGCAAAAAACCTAATAAAACACCAAGAAAGGCATCCCCTTCTCTAATCAAGCCAACTTGGCTCTGATACAAAATATTGAAAAATAAGATAAAACTTTATACTGAAAATATGTAGATAATTTTATGCATCCAAATTAATAGTGTAGACACGTAAAATGTACCGATTGACATTGTGCATCTAATCCCGCCTACTAACATCATTTCATCCTGAATCATCCTTCGGTCTAACCATTTAATCAAATACCCCTATCTAATTAAATTCATCAATATTCATCTCTTAATTAAATAAACCAGTTATCTAATTAAGTCACCTCTTCTCGATAATTAAATTAATCATCTTGATCTAATTATCCCTATTTAATTAAATAATTAATTTTATTTGATTAAATATCTAAAGTCTATCTATTAAATTAAATAAATTAAAACCTTATTTGATTTAATCTAACATCATCTCTTTTAATTAAATAAATCAAAATCTTTATTTAATTAATCTCTTATCACATTCCTCTCATATTTGATTTAAATAAATCCACAAATCTAAGTCAAATTTGTCACATCAACTAATCTCTCATTAAATTAATTAACTTGGATTAATTTAATCTCCTATCATGTCCCATCCTCCAGCTTTTACCACTTGCACATGAAAATATATTTAATTGATTTATTAAATCTCTATTTTCCTCAACAAGGCATCTTTTTGAAATATTCTCCAAGTTTGAATTCAAAAATCCAAGTTGACATGTGCATCCAACAAGGAATTTACTCTCTTACATGTCATTTTCCTTGAGCCAAGTGGCATTTAATGTATTTTCCCTTCCCTCTTGCAAGTCATTTCAACAAAATTCAAAATTCAAAAATAGGCATTTATTGGCACAATCCTCAAAACTTGCACATCCTCCATCCACTCATAGGTTGACAAGTGGCATCTTTCCATTGGATGAATGTTAGTCCCACATTGATCAATTTTGAACATTCATCCATCAATCTCATCTATAAATAAGAGGCTTCATTCCTCATTTGATCATCCAAAAATTATGCAAAGTTATTATGCTCAAATATTTAATCATTTCCATCCAATATCATTGAATCATAGCTAGGTTATGTAGGTTTTTAGCTTGGAGCACTCATCAAACATCAACAAAGTGGATCACTCATCTACATTCATCAACATTCATCAAGCTTGCATCATAGGAATTGGGAAAGGGCCAATTTTCACATCAAATTGGCACCAATTCCCCCATGGGATCATAAGTTTGCTAGTTTAATTAGGATTCAATCTATTTTGGTGTTTTCATTGTGGTCTTCATTATTTCTTTTCCTAATTTGAACTTGGTAAATGGATTTCATGGGGAATCCTTGTTCTTACTTGCAATTTTTAATCTAATGTGTTTGTTCTTATTGTTTTGCAGGTATTGGGATTGGGGTTCGCACATTTGGTGCTAGAAGGAGGGTTGGATCTCATTTTTAATCATTTTTTTCTAAAAATTATGTGTTTTTGTTTGTGCACAGGAAAATTCCAATGCTAGAAGCTCAACGTCGTCATACAGCACCGCTGGTTCTCTAGTGTCGCCATATAGCACTGTTGTAAATTCAAACTACGATGTTGAAGTCTTCCCGCCTAAGAATTTAAATTTCAAACTGTGCCGCTTGACCAATCTGACCCGTAGGATTTTTCAAAAAAATCAAACAGCGACGTTGAGCAAAAGGGCGATGCATTTGAGCTCATTGGTTCGGGTACATAGCACCGCTGACTGGTAATCGGTGCTATATAGCACCGCTGAGGATATCAAACTATGACGCAGTCACGGGTTGCGCCACTGGCAGGGAGTAAAAAGTTGAAATTTCATCTTAGCACATTTTTTTTTTTAAATAATGAGTTTATCTTTTGTTTTATGCTTTTTAATCTTTATGTTTTGCAAAATTTGATTGGTTTTCTTTCTTGTAGGTTGGATCAATTAAAATGAAAGAAAAGGAAGCACGATGAGGGTACTTCACAAAGTCAAAGTGTTTTTAAACACTTTAGTGTTTGTTTAACACTTTTAAG
This sequence comes from Sequoia sempervirens, assembly GCA_007258455.2. Taxonomy (NCBI): domain Eukaryota; kingdom Viridiplantae; phylum Streptophyta; class Pinopsida; order Cupressales; family Cupressaceae; genus Sequoia; species Sequoia sempervirens. The sequence goes on from VDFB02291700.1 coordinate 172,602, forward strand.
AAACTGTTATTCCTTTTTGCTTAGGACACTAATTTCGTTTGGGTTTTAAAAATAATCTTTTCAATTTTTGCAAAGGCTTAAAACGAACATTAGGACTATAACTTACTAGAGTTTGTTTTTTGGTTAACAATTGAACAAAACAACTCTCATTTGTCCTTTGGTGCTTTAAAAGGAACTCACAATTGCTTTGTGGATCTAAAATGAACAAGTACAACTTTTTCTTTGTGGTAGCTTAAACAAACTTCATTGTGTAGACACTTAAAAATGACCTAGGCCTGCAAACTTTTATTTTTACCACTTTCGTCCTAGCATAATTAAAACATTTAATTATGTCTTTGGTTCACATTCGACTATTAATTAAATAATTCATAATTGATTAATTAATTCATGTCTTTGTATTCTTCATGATTATTAAATAAATAAATTTTATTTATTTATTAAATACGTCATTAATTGGCTAAGTCTTCCCTTAATTAAATAAATTTATTAATTTATTTAATTCCCCTTTGTCATATATTTCTTCCTGATTATTAAATAAATAAATTTTATTTATTTAGTATGTCACTAACTGTCTTAATTAAATAAATTGATTTATTTATTTAATTAATTAATCTCATCTCCTAAATTAAATAATTAAATTTAATTATTTAATTGCCAATTAATATTCTTCTCATTTTAAATAAATTAAATTATTTAAAATGTCATGTCAATCTTAACTGTCAGTCCTTTTTGATAAATAATGTGAAAAAAGATTATTTATTATCTCTCAAAATCCATAATTTGAATTGTTTTAATTAGTAATTAATCTTCCAAAAATCAAGTAATTGGGCAGATTCTTGATTTTCCAAATCTTATCTTCAGTCCACATCTTATCTCTTTGATTTTTCGAATCTTGCAAATCAGGCAATCTTATCTTCTTGATTTTTCAAAAATCTTTATTTCTTTAATTATTTGTCTCATTTATTCTCCACCGTCGATCCGATTTTATTTTGACTGTTCGATTAAAGACTTTTCCCTAACCCTAATTAGGGATTCTCAGGTTTAATCTGGATCGTTCATTTTAGGTTCTCACCATTAATTTATCTCGTTCGTCCATTCGAAATGGCATTTTCTATAAAATGCCATATTCCTCTCACTTTTCGATTACACAAACATGCTGATATTTTGCATAGTTATTATAGGCATTTGCTCTCACACTTAGTTTGTCATATGCAATTTCATTATTTATTATTATAGTCATTTAATCACTTTTGACATTTGTTTTAGACATAGGCATTGGCAATAGGCATAGGCATTTAGATTTTGAATAAATCCTTCAAAACTTGCTTTAGTCTTATCATTTGTCATAATTGCTCATACACGAATCTGAAGGCAACATTTTACTGCAAGCTAGGAGGTGTAACGAAGGTAAAGCATGGAAGAGGAAGACTTATGGTAATATCGTTCCTTTTGTTTTCATCATTTTTCTTTTGTGCTTCGTTATTTTCAATGGATTTTAGTGTTATTGATCTAACCATCTAACAAATATGATTTTTTCCTTGATTACATTGGTGAACCCGACGTTTTGTAGAGAAATTTGTGTGTGTTCTTGTTTGCTTTCACTTTTTGCAGGTTACAGCCAAGACGTCATACGAAATCCCGTCACCTTCATTTGAGCCCAAAAAAATGGGCGAATAAAATATTTTCAAACAGTTTTTGGGTTTTGTAGACTCACTTTCAGCTTTTGAGAACATCAAATAGTTTTAAATTTCGTTGAGATTTGAGAAAGTTATGGGCATTTTAGTGATCACAGTTTTTTTAATTTAATTTTTAAACTCGTGTTTTTCTTTTGTCTATAACATTTTTTTTGTGCAGAATCATGAAATTTTTTTCCTGGGTTTTGAAGGTCTATCATTTAGCTTTCCATGGATATCTACCACTTAAAATTTTGTTAAGTTTTGAGCAAGTTATCGCTGTTTTAATTTTCTGCTGTCATTAATGTTTTATTTATTTATTTTTTTTATTTTTTTTGTGTTACTAATCTACTTTTGTAGCTTGTGGCGATCCCTATTCGTGTGTCAAAGACCATTGCATAAGGAACTACTAATCTTTTGTTTACAGGTTCGAATGTCGAAGACGGAATACACAAACATTGTGCTTGTTTTTCTTTCATAGATTAGCAAACATTTGATTTTGGTGCATATAAAAAGAACTCATGTCTTCTATGATTGATTGTGCTTGCAAAATGGTAGGTGAGTATGCTCTCACTTGGTGAAAACCTTGTGATTAGAAAACTAGACCCATTCTTATCTGTTATTTACCCTGACTTGGTATATCGGAGTATCCTCTCCCCTCATGCTTTTGAGCGATCTTGGGTGTAAGAGAAACGGTTACTGACTCTAGAACTTGGACCTGTTCTGGTGGGAAAAAGTACTCACCCCAGGACGACTCAGACCGGTAGCACCCTGACACCGAGGGACTTCCAGCCGATATATAAAAGTGGGTTCTTGGGGAAAGCCCAAGAATCACGAGTGTGGTTCCGACGAGATGGATCCGAAAGGGGACTCTCGCCGCATGGATCATGCCCCACGAACGGAATGCCCGAATTAAACACCTATTGTCTTAGTGTCCAACCGTTCTATTGGTCGTTGCTTGGTATAGTGCAGGGTACAGTATCATGCCCGAAGACACTCACTACTGATCCCCTTGAGTAGAGATAACAATTCTTGGGATGTCACTACCTAAAGAATCTAAATTTGGTGTGCTTGAATGACGTTAATGAGCCGTGGAGGGGAGCCAATGCCACCAAAATTCTAAGCTATCCGCTCTCGAGAAGGAAAGGTGTTTATCACCAATCTGGGGTATATCAGTGGGCTATACCAAGTATACAAACCCTTGGCCTATTGGCCTTTTAGGATTGTACTTGTCTTATGTGTGTTTGTTTACACCCAAAACACTGTGTTTGTCAAGTGCTTGTTGGATTTTTCAAACATTATACACAATATTCACAAATCTGGACACAAACAATCGACCTTGGACAACTCAAACTTTTCAACAAGACATCAAAACACAATCTCAGTTCTCATTTTGAACTTAGACTTGGTATTGTCCATCATAGTCCTCATTTGGTATCTAGACTTGGCATTGGTCATTTTCCTTAGTCAACATCTTCATTGTCACCTTAGCATTTGGCATCCTTTCTTGACCAATTTTATCACCTTGCATTAGTCATTTCCCTTAGAAAAACATCATTATCACTCTGTATTTAACAACATCATGACATCCACCACCTTGTCTTCCCTTCACCAAGATATGGATAGGCTTGCTAGTAAAATCGAATACGAATTACTCTATAGAGGTCAATACCAAGAAGCCTCAAACTTTAGAAGACAATTTATCCAAGCCGAAAACCAATGTCCTTCGTACCAACAACCCATCAGTCCTAGTCCTCCGTCCATCTACCCTCACTACCAAAATTCACTTAACACAAATCCTGCCATTAATTCACAACAAATGTCCAGTTATCACCCTTATCCTAACTTTGACAAGGGAAGTCAATTGTCCAGTAGTCCATTCCATGTCTCCCCATCATATGCTAGCCCTTCACCTATTAATCCCGTCCAAGTCTGCATCCCTTATCAATCATCTACCAACTCATGCCAAGTCCCCACATCATACCATACCGATGCGGTCCAAGTCTCCATGTCCTCTTTCAATCAACCTTATACCAATCTAGTCGAAGTCTCCATGTCATATCCTTGTCCTTCAACAGTTAATCCAGTCCAAGACTCCATGAAATATCCAATCCAAGACTCCATGTCCTATCTTTGTCCCTCACATGCTACTCCAGTCCAAGTCCCCATATCCTATCCTAGTTCTTCATATACTAGTCCAGTCCAAGTTCCCACGTCCTATCCTAATCCTTTGGTCATTAATCCTTTTCAAGTCATCCCCTCACAAGCCACATCTAGTCATGAAAATTTTGTCATTGCTCAAAGTCAAATCCCATTGTCTAAACTTGAGGATACATGTCAAAATGAAAGCCCAAAGCATAACCTTATAATGTCACCCTCATGTCAAGAACAAGGTAGTCCATCCCATGACCCTATCTTAAACTCAATTCAGGGAGTCCTTCAAGACAATCATGACATCCAAAACACACCTATCCATGACAACCCCATCTTTGAACAAGACCCTACCATTGACCAATAAGTCCAAATCCATGACAACCCCATCTTTGACCAAGACCCTATTATTGACCAAGAAGTCCAAAACAATCCACTCCTTGACCTTTACGCCATTCATGATCAAACACTTTCCAATCCTATATAGGCTTCGACTATTGACAGTTTCCAAAATGAGACACTTGCCTCCATTACACACATATATGATATTCCTCAAGCACAAGAGTATTCCAGTATAGACATATTTGAAAATGATCAAGCTATAGCTAAATTTACTGGAATCTATAACACTGACCATCATGATGGCTTTGACATTGACTTGGAAGTACCAATAGAATCGTCTGAACCTGACATGTCACAAGATCAGGCCAAAGATATCAGTCAGGAATATGTCCAACATGACAATGAAGCTAAGACACTTTATCAACTAGGGTCATCTATCTTCGTCAAAGCAGACTTTCTTGCAGATGAAAATATTACAAGTGACAGTATCCACATACCTAATGATGGGTTAGCATCTTGCTTTCAAAACAAAAAATACCCCATCGCAAATAGAATCTATCAATGCATGCAATATCAAGGCCAAGGACTAGGCATACATGAGCAAGGCATTCAAGAACCAATACAGCTCCAGGCAAATTACAAACATCAAGGTCTTGGCTATTCTTCAGTCAGCAAATCAAACGATGTCAGTGGTACCTCCTCGATACTGGGGCAACCTTGTCAGATACAAACATCAAAATGAAGTCCATGAGAAATCCTTGTCATAAGATTGTTGCCAACACCCCCTCCACCCACACCATAAACCATCATTCTATCATGAATCAACCTCCCCTTTGGGACCAACAAAAACAAAAGTTTTACAAATCAAAAAATCAAAATCAAATGTCAAAGGCCATTGAATCAAACAAAAAGACAAGTGGACAAATGAGATTAAAATGGATCCCAAAGAAAGATGGATCAAACAAAGACACCAAGTCAAATACAAAAGTCAATCACAATGTGGAGCCACAAGACAAGAAGACTCCCACATATAACACATGTCCACCTCCTTCAAAATGGTCATCAAACAAGGCATATAAAGGTGTTGGTTCCAAATACCATCCCTCTAAAATCCGTCATCCACCATACCAAGTTTGGAAAATAAAAAGTGATTCGTCCAAACGTCCAAACGTCCAAACAACCTTTCCATGTCCACCATCATTTGTCATAATCCTACATCTCACCTAAAGTCCAAAAATCCTACGTCACAAATCCGTTACATCATGATAGCAACTCTTTACCACAAGGACTCTCATGGCACTCTATTGCAATGTGCGTATTTTGATAAGACCAACTCTATATCAGAAAGGATCACAATGACATCGATCAGTTGTATACAAGTGCTACGATCTTGACAAGACAACTCCTTCAACAAGGTCATTATTGGCATATCATGGCACCAGTCTCTACATCGGCACTGCCAGTGGATTCAGAATAGTCAGTGGTTATCTAAAGAATCCAGGCTATCCACAAAATCAGAAATACAAAAAAAATTAAAAAATTAAAAAATCATCACCCTGATGAAAACCTGGCAAACAGGCGTCTTGGTGACACCAAAAAAATAAAAAAGCCAAGAAAATAGTAAAGAGAAAAATTTCATCCAATGGTGAAAACCTGACAAACAGGCACCCTAGATAAGTACCATGATGAAAACCTGACAAACAGGCACCCTAGATAAGTACCATGATGAAAACCTGACAAACAGGCGTCATGTATAAAATAAATCATCTATGTGGACTCTTACACTTGGGGGCAAGTCGTCTCATTTCCCATGCCTTCCTCATGACATTGACATCCATTTAAGCCCTATCATTTACATCCATTTTCCCACCTACCTTGGTCTTGACATAAAACTAACACACATAAATCATGCTTTGGAAAAACTCTTGACATGTCTATTCTTCGGTCATACACGATTCATGAAACATCATGTCATTGACTGTCATAGTCTTATTGAGCTTATATGACATAGTCCTTGAAAACCATATGACATTCCATTAGTCTCATGTCTCTCGTCTTTTACCAAGGCCACCCCATATCCTTTCATGCCTGTCACCTATCTTGGCTTTCCCTTGTCAAATAGTTTAAGGATAATCATCATCCCATCTAGTCCTCACCAAGTCATTCTAAATGCAACGAGTCTAATCTGTACAAGCACATTATCCAAAATTTTACTTGACTGCGTTCTTGGCCCGGCTGTAGACCTCCATACTTTTATCACATTATCGTCATCGTCCTCATGTTGTTTCGGGATGCGTCCTTCCCACGTCAAACAACGTTGTCATCACCTTTCAATTGGTATTCAGCTTGACTAGGGGCATAATCATGTTTGTCCTTGGATTCTCATGTGTAGGAATCAGTCATATGCATTTGTTATGATCCTCTTAAACGTCAAAATCCAAAAAAATCATAAAATGACAAAAAGACAAAAACATCATAAAATGTCCTGAAGAAAGACCAAAAACATCATAAAATGTCCTAAAAAAGACAAAAATCATAAAATGTCCTAAAGAAAAACACAAAAACATCCAAATCAATGTCAAAATCCTAAAAATGGAGTCAATGTCAGTCATGTCAGTTAGTCCATGTCATTGTCGAACTACGTTGTCTCTGCGCATTTGCTACGTAGGCAAGGCCATTAGTCGATGAGTCCCCGAGACATTAGGTCAGTCCTTTTAGGTTGGTCCAAATAAAATCATGGCATTTGTCACAATCGTCACATCAGTCAAATAAGTCAGACATAGTCAAACTTAGACACAAGACAGTCATTCAAAATGTGAATGTCAAAATTGGTCAAAATCAGATAGCATAGTCCAATCAATCATATAGTCAACATCAGTCAACTTGCCAAAACATATTACTCAAAACAATGTTAGTCTCGTCACTCTTTGGTCCTCTTCAAGATGTGTCCTTCTTGGAGTTAGACCTCGTCAAAATGTCCTTTGCCTTTTTAGGATGTGTCCTTCCTGATAATAGGCCCTGTCAAACCGTCAACACCGTCAAATTGGCAAAGCTCTTAAATTGTCAAAACTGTCAAACCGACAAGAATTCAATCTTTGGCAAACAAACATTGGCAAACAAAATAAAATGGCTGTTAATATTTTTGGTCTATCTTGTCTTATCTTTTGACTATCTTGGCTATTTTTTCTTATATTTTTACTGTCTTGTCTTTTTGGTCATGTTACTAGCTACCTCGAGGATGTCCCATGAAGGATTTAGAGGTGCGATGACATCTCCTGGCCTATTTTATTTTCTTTGACTGTTGTCTGTGGATTGTCTTGACAAAAAGACTGGGGCAACTTCACCCTTAGTATGAGTTAGGACATTCCTTGTCTGTGGCTATCTGTTTTTCAAATGGATGACCTTGCACACCTTGGTCTACGTCATATCATGGTGTTTTTTGTCCATTTGTGTCATTTTTACCGCCCAATGATGATTAAGAGCAATAAATATTAGTCCTATGACAATGTTTTGAAGGATTTGGTCTAGGAACTAACATGCATCTTCTTTAGTCGTTTCATCTTCTCTCGCTCGTCTCATATAGGCATTGCATCCATATCATCATCCATATCTTTTGCACTAACATTTCTTTGTCTCTTCATATTCTAGTCTTTTAATCAATTTCGAGAGCACACCCATGTTCTTGGAACCTGTCTGTCCTCTTGAGGGGGCATACTGCAACCCTCCTCGTCATTCTTCCTCATCTTATTTTGCACTGGGGCATATTTTTGACTTATTTTCTTTGTCACAATGCGACATGCTACATTATGACAAAGAGGGGCAAAATGTAGACACTTAAAAATGACCTAGGCACTGAAACTTCTATTTTAACCACTTTCGTCCTAGCATAATTAAAACATTTAATTATGTCCTTGATCCACATTTGACTATTAATTAAATAATTCATAATTGATTAATTAATTCATGTCTTTTATTCTTCATGATTATTAAATAAATAAATTTTATTTATTTATTAAATACGTCATTAATTGGCTAAGTCTTCCCATAAATAAATTTCTTAATTTATTTAATTCCTCTTTGTCATATTTTCTTCACGATTATTAAATAAATAAATTTTATTTATTTTATGTCACTAACTGTCTTAATTAAATAAATTGATTAATTTATTTAATTAATTAATCATCTCCTAAATTAAATAATTAAATTTAATTATTTAATTGCTAATTAATATTCTTCTCATTTTAAATAAATTAAATTATTTAAAATGTCATGTCAATCTTAACTGTGGTCCTTTTTGATAAATAATCGAAAAAGATTATTTATTATCTCAAATCCATAATTTGAATTATTTTAATTCAAATTAGTAATTAATCTTCCAAAATCAAGTAGTCGGGCATTCTTGATTTTCCAAATCTTATCTTCAGTCCACATCTTATCTCTTTGATTTTTCGAATCTTGCAAATCAGGCAATCTTATCTTCTTGATTTTTCAAAAATCTTTATTTCTTTAATTATTTGTCTCATTTATTCTCCACCGTAGATCCAATTTTATTTTGACTGTTCGATTAAAGACTTTGCCCTAACCCTAATTAGGGATTCTCAGGTTTAATCTGGATCGTTCATTTTAGGTTATCATCATTAATTTATCTCATCCGTCCATTCGAAATGGCATTTTCTATAAAATTCCATCTTCCTCTCGCTTTTCGATTACACACACATGCTGACATTTTGCATAGTTATTATAGGCATTTGCTCTCACACTTAGTTTGTCAGATGCAATTTCATTATTTATTATTATAGTCATTTAATCACTTTTGGCATTTGTTTTAGACATAGGCATTGGCAATAGGCATAGGCATTTAGATTTTGAATAAATCCTTCAAAACTTGCTTTAGTCTTGTCATTTGTCATAATTGCTCATACACGAATCTAAAGGCAACATTTTACTACAAGCTAGGAGGTGTAACGAAGGTAAAGCATGGAAGAGGAAGACTTATGGTAATATCGTTCCTTTTGTTTTCATCATTTTTCCTTTGTGTTTCGTTATTTTCAATGGATTTTAGTGTTATTGATCTAACCATTTAACAAATCTGATTTTTCCCTTGATTACACATTGAAAAATGACGTATGCACTTCTCTCGCGCTTTATAGCAATCTTGAGAATCAAAAATCCTTTTTTGTGATTTTAGGTTGAGATAAATAAATCACCTCCACACTTCATTTTGGGTTTAAAATTGAACAAAATTTTGTGCTAGTGTGAGTAGAGCATTATTGCATACATTCTCTCTCTTTGTTGCAAACAAAGATTGATCGAGTTACGGATATTGTCTTTACTCACTTTTGTTTATCTTAGAGGGCTTGCCTTGGGGAAAAAATACTCACCCAAGGGAATGACTCAACCGGTAACACTCTAAAGCCAAGAGTATTTCCAACTGGGATATAAATGTGGGTATTGGAATAAATGCCAATATCACGTGGTTGGCTTCGACGAGATGGATCTGAAAAGGGACGTTTGTTGTATGGGTCAATCTCCATGAACGGAAGGTCCTAATTAAAACCCATGTTTTAGAATTGACAAAATCCTTGATCTATTTTTTGGTGCAAGAACGGTTGTTTTGAAGCTGCCCCACACTTTTACGATCTTTTAGTAGAAATGGAAAGCATGCCATGGGAGTTTCATGGGTGTTGATGCTTGGCTGCCCCGAATGATGTTATGAGGCAGTGGAGGGGCGGTGAGGAGTCAAGCATCTAACCATTCGCTAAAGATAAGCGTAGCTGGACTTGTTTAAGTGGGAATCCAACAAATATTTTCTTCCATATCCATAGGGTTGTACTTAATCCTGGTTACAAAATGCTTTGCTTGTTTGAAAAACTCTTGGAAACAAACACTTAAACATCATCATCAAAATTTCAAACCCTTTAGGAGACAAATACAATTGACCCAATCCATATGTTATTGCTTGCCCTTGGGATTCTATCCTTAGAGGTTTCTAAACATTTGGATTACATTTCAATTTGTCTACTAAAGTTAAAAAATAGGTAACCCTTGCCTTGAATTCATCAAATTTCCACATAACATACTTTGTGGGATTCGAAGAAATTAAGACATTGGACATCTAGCTTGAAAAAACCTAATCAAAGAAAGTGTTTGTGGTAAAATAAAGTCACTAAGAAAAGCTAAACAAAATGAACTCACATGTGTTGAAACCTCATGATTTCCAAGAAGTCAAATCCCAAAACGAAAGTCCTTGATTCAAAATCTGGTAATGTATGATCAAATTGAACCACTTTTTGGTTATAAAGGTCTATAGAAGCATTGCATGTTCTTCAATACCAAGGTTTTAGGTAAACAAAGTGTCATTTTTAGGTTCATCTTAGGATCAAAATAAAATCAAAATCCTTTTTTCATCCATCCTTCAAACATCAAACCGAAAATCATCTCACCATCACCTTTTGAGAAATCTTGAAACTATCCTTCATGCTAGACTTTTTGGCAAAAATCAAAATCATCAAATCCTTGAGACAAAATCCTTGAAATCTTTATCAAATCATCTTTGGCTAGGTATGTGTAGATGCATCCTTTTGCATATGCTTAGTCAAAGTTATCAAACCATCTTTTTTAGCTAGGTATATGTAGATACATCCTTCTTCATATGCTTGGTTAAATTATCATCTTGTTTGAATAGGTGTGGGTAGATGCATCCTTCTCCCTACACATATTCAAATTATCATCCTTTGAGAAAATCTACCCCTTAGATAATCATCCAACATCTTAGGGTCTATTTGTTTAATCAAAGCAAACCAAAATCAATCAAATCAAGGGCAATTCAAAGAATCAAAAATCAAAATCCTAAACATGTCTGAAAGTCCTAAAATTCTAGCATTCCCCTCAAGATTTATCAAAAGATCAAAACATCCACATCATCCATCTCTTTCGTCATCATATCACCTTTCAATCCTCAAGATATCCTAAAATTTTCTCTTTTGTGCATAAGGTAAAGATCAATCCAAAGAATTGGAGATTCATCTCCCATATTCTTGAAAATTGATCCTTGTTTTATGGTTCAAACTAGATCTCAATACAAGAACATGGAAGTTGACAAAGAAACACCCGCTTCAAGTGACCTAAGACAAACAAATGTCGAAATGAATCCAGTCGAATCAAGCAATCCTTTGACTATCTCATCATCACAAAACCCACAAGAGGAAAACCAATGAGAAGATTTTACCCTTGGGATGTCGCATGAAGAAATAAATGAAATGCTCCAAAATCCAGAAAACCATAAAATCATCAACATCATGATAAGGCTTAACCCTTCACTATACATGCTCTAGCTAGAAAAACAAGGGGCCAAATTACCTTTTGATTTTGACATGAGTACTATAGTGGAGACATATTTACCTCCAATCTCATCCACCATCCCCATCTCATCTACACCCCCATCCCAAAACATCACTCAAAACATTCTGCAAATCACATCTTTTTCTCCAACCCAACCCAATGTCAATAAGGGTAATGCATTTCTTAATGCTATTCAAACACACCCCCTTGTTAATAATCAAGACATGGATGCAAACACCATTTTGGAACAAAACATACCCCAAAATCCATAACATAAGTATGTCCCTCTCACTTTCCATAATCCTAATGATCCATCATCATCATCCTTCTGCGCAACACCTCAAGCTTCTCTCCTCACAAATCCACAAGAGGAAGGTGACATGTTCGGACTTGGGGGCATTTTCGACACCACAACATTTTCACAAGAACTCACATCCCTCACATTTTCACCCCTCCTACCATTACCACCATTATCCACACCTTTACTTGGTTTAGGGCTCCAACCTTTACCAAATATCAATCAAACCAACATTCCAAACACCAACCAAAATATCACGCCAAACTCTCAAGACTTGTCATTGATATCGCAACAATAGATGACAACTACACAAGCAATCGCAACATCATCAACCACCCCCCTAACATCGCAAATCATGGTCTCTCAAGAACCAACCACATCAACAACACAATTCACCACTCAAACCACCACATCAACAACACCATCCACCACTCAAATCACCAACACGACATCACCGCTCACCACCACCACCCCCACCACCACCAACTTACAACATATCAAGCCAATACAACATGGCATTGCAAGTAGCTCAACAAGCTACTTTTCAAAGGGGATTCCTACAAGTTAAAAAGAAAAAATCCGCGCAACTAGCTGCTCAGCAAGCTACTCAAGCTGCCCAAGCTACATTACAAGTGCAACAGGCCGCACAATCCCAAGCTTTATTGCAACAACAACAACAAGCCGCTCAAGCTGCTCAAGCAGCCCAAGTCGCATTACACGCACAAAAGGCTACTCAAGCCCAAATTCTATTACAACAACAAGTGGTCCAAGCACAAGACCAAGCACAAGCAGCGTAAGCACTGTAAGCTCAAGCTCAGGAAAACACCCAATATCAAGCACAACACACACAAGTACATGCACAAATTCTTGCACAAAAATAAGCAACACAACTGCAAGCATATCGACAAGCAATAAAACAATATCAAGAGCAACAAGAAGCAGCCCAATTGGTAGCCCAACAACAACAAGCACAACAACAAGCACAAAAACAAGCAATCTTAGCGCAACAACAACAAGAACAACAACAAGCATTATCTATACAGTAGCAAGTGCAAGCATACCTGACTCAACAAAATGTGCAAATACCATCAAATAACACACTAACCAACCCACCCATCCAACCCACAATTGAAACACCCTAGAACACCTTCATCCCACCCCCTGATCCACAAAATGATGTAACGACATAAATTAGGTTGCTCTCATAACAAGTGCTCAATCTTCAATCAGGGTGAACAACAAAAACACCAAGCAACTTGTGTCCCTATCCATTTGACAGGAGCCTAGTGATGAAACCATTCCCCAAGGGATTTCAGATCCCCAAGTTTGACAAATATCAAGGGACAAGAAACCCTAAAGATCACATCAGGGAATTTCAGGTTCATTGCATGGAAGTCGCATACGATGATACTTATCTGATGCGCCTATTTCCTAGGAGTTTGGTTGGCCATGCCATGGAATGGTTCTCTTGCCTACCTACAGGCATGAGAACATTCCAAGAAATTATAGACGCATTCATTAAAAATTATGCATGCAACATTGCAATGGATGTTAGTCTAGAAGAACTCTCAACTCTAAAACAAGGTAAGAATGAATCATTCGCTTCATTCCTACAATAATGGTGATCCAAGGTCAATCGAAGAAAATGGACCATGCCCAAAGAACAATAAGTTTGCACCATTATATCCAACCTTGAAAGCCTCTTGGCATTTCATCTCAAGGTACAAGGGATCACCACATATGACTAGTTGATCTCCAAGGCGCTCAGCATCGAACGAGCCCTTATGACACAACCCGCGGGATCAACTTCATACCCCAAACAACAAAAAAATTGCCCACCCTCCAATTACAACGATAAACCTCGCACGTGGGAAAGGAACAAAAATGTTACTAATGATTGTGTTGTCGACGCCAAAGTGGTCATCAGTGCCCCATGCCAAAATACACCCACACCACAAATCCAAATCCAACACCAAAACAATCATCACGCAATACAACAATGAAACAACAATCCAACAATCAACAATCTCAATGATCAAAGGGGACCACCCCAACGTAATAAGAGCTATCCAAAGTGAAAATAAACTACTTTTGGGGAACCACTTGAAGTCATAATCAAAAATTTGATAAACGAAAAAATCATCAAGGCTCCTACCTTTGAGAATTACCAAGAACTGGATGTGAAACCTCCTTGGTATAATGAGAATCAACTATGTGAATTCCATAAAATCAAAGGCCATACCACAAACAGTTGCATGAGATTAATAATAATAATTCAAGATCTCATCGATGAAAGAATTATAAACATGGAACAACCAACAGGAAACCAAGATCTTAAGATATACACGAATCTGATGCCTAATCATGGAAATAAAGGGAATAATAATAACAATGATAAGGGGAAAGATACCCACACAAATTTGAATCATGTGTATGAAATTGTCGTTGCCTCCCTAGATGAATACTACACAGTCATCACCATCAAAGGCGCCCATGCCGATTGTGGAGTCACCACAAGAGGTGACAAAGTTACCATCGTAGGATCATCCCAGCCAAACAGAGTCCCTGCATCTAGATCTGTCCCTAATGGCTACAATGTCCTAGATCAGCTCAAAAGAACATGAACGCAAATCTCCATCACGGAGTTGCTAAAAATCTCATCTTCCCATAGAAAAATACTTGAGGAAGTGTTAGCTTCATCCACTGTCCCCGCAAATCTTGATGTGGAACAATTCCAAGCTATGGTCAGAAATATCATTACACCAAATCTCCTCACATTCTCCAGCCAGGATTTCCCCTCTCAACCATCTCACAATCGTGCACTCCACTTAGAAGCCATAGTACACAAAAGCAAAGTCAAAAGGGTCTTGGTGGATGGAGGTGCAGGCTTGAATATTTGTTCTCTCAACTTCATCAAACAATTGAAAATCTTAGAGGATTCTATCAACAAAGGAAAGGGTATCACAATAAGAGCATATGATGATCAAGAAAGAGTGTCTCAGGGCACAATCAAACTCCCTATTCAAGTAGGGCATGCTATCATGGAAACCACTTGTCAGGTCTTGGATCTCGACTTTCCATATAACATCCTCCTAGGACGTCCATGGATTCATGCAATGAAGGCAGCAACACCAACTTTCCATCAATGTGTGAAATCCACACATGAGGGACAAGAAGTTACCATCCATGGAGATCTCGAACCCTTCTATTGCAAAAGCCTTGAAGCAAAGTACTATAAAATCCCCCAAGTACCAAAAAATGATGAAGGTCCATCTACACCATACATCAATCCTACCACTCTCGCATCCACTTCTGTGATAGAGACACCTGTCACTCCCACCATCCCTACCATTTCTGACATTAAGGTCATCATCCAAGATAACAGTTATGGAAACTACAAGCTCCCTAATAATGCTTTTGTGGTAGGAGAGTTACCACAATCTCCTAGATCACAGGGATGTCCACAAATAAATGAAGCCTCCACATCCCAAACATCTCCTAAAGACTATCCCAACTTTACTAGTTGGGGAGATCTTGGCCAAGAAGTTATTGAAGCAGATCCATCTCATATGCTATATCAAGATGAAAGATGAGTAGCTGATTTACCAACGGATGAGAGAAGCAAGGGTCTACAAATGATGCCCGCAATGGGCTATGATAGAAACCAAAGACATGGGATAAACAAAAATGGGCTTATAATAATTATCATTCTAGAGACGCGAGCAATAAAAAATCTTTTCCTTGGATGTACCCATCTGAGTATAACCATACGTGGCCGAAGTCCTCCAATTAGAAGGGTTAATAATCCTCCTCAACCAACTGCAACAGAACTACGCTTACCAGTATCTACAGGTCGCGTCATAGATAACTTTACATTTGATATAACCGACATCTGTAGTAGTAGTGATGATGAGGATACCATGACCAACTTACCTAGGCTATTTGAGGATACCACTCTTTGCATGATTAGCACCCTATCTTTTGAACCAGACCACCAAAATCATGAGATCCACCTAGTATATCCCCAACTCATCGACTATGAACAACGAGGAGCACAAATTCTTGATACATTCAAAAATGATGAGGTGCTCTCAGAATTCATGGGACTACGGGATAATGTTCCATGTGGGGATCACAAAGCAGGGTTCATAATCAAGCTAGATACACATGCCTATTATGGGGAAACAATTGAATCCCTCAGTCGCAAAAGTGAAAAATTAAGGATAATATCTAAGTTCTTGAGTGAAAACCACATTGTGGCACTCTCTGACCAGAAAAAAGTGAAAAGAAAGGATGCATCCAACAGTGAAAACCTCTCCAAGGCACCCGAGGATGGGGGATTCAATCTTCCTTCTAGAGCTATTCATCAAGAAAATTCAGCAGTCCTGGTAGAAAGATGTAATTTGGTCAATCTAGGAACAGAGGAAACCCCACATATCACATTCTATGTGGAATCATTACTATCAGAAGAACAAGAGCTCTTAGCAGCATTCCTAAGAGAAAGACAGATAAACTTCACATGGAGCTATGCTGATATTCCTGGGCTTGATCCAGAGATCATGGTTCACCACTTAGTAGTATACCCAAAAGCAAAGCCTGTTAAACAAAAACTTCAAAAAATGCACCATCAGATCACCTTATTAGTAAAAATGGAGCTAAAAAATCTATTAGATGTAGCATTCATCCGACCGATAGATTATCTAGAATGGGTGTCAAACTTGGAACATGATGCCATTTGGCTTAAAGAATGCAGGGGCAACATACCAAAGGGCTATGACATTGATATTCCATGACATGATCCAGAAGATGGTCAAAGATTATGTTGATGACATTCTAGCCAAGTCCAGAAAGAGAAAAGATCACATAGCAACCCTAAGTGCCATTTTTGACAAGCTAGAAGAGTACAAGGTCAGATTAATCCCAAAGAAGTGCATCTTCAGTGTACAATCGAGAAAATTTCTAGGATATATAGTGTCAATGAGAGGTATCAAGGTAGATCCAGCAAAGGTAAAAGCAATCCTTGAGATGGAGGCACCAAAAACATTAAAGCAATCGAGAAGTCTCCAAGGCAGACTTTAATCCATTTGAAGATTCATAGCACAACTGGCAAACAAAGAGAACCCATACTCTCACCTACTCCACAAGGGAGTAGTGTACAAATGGGATACCAAGTGTGAAGAGGCATTCAATAAAATCAAAGAATATCTATTGACACCACCATTCTTAATGCTACCAATCCCAAGAAAACCATTAATTCTCTATGTATCAGCAACAATAACAGCCCTTGGAGCTCTCCTAGCTCAAAATGACAAAAATGGAATGGACAGGGCTATCTATTACATCAACAGAACAATGGTTGGGCATGAGCTAAACTATTCATTCATCAAAAAAGCATGTCTAGCAATATTGTTTGCATGACAGAAATTCAGACATTACATGTTGACACACAAAATAAAACTCATCACCAAAATCAACCCTCTCAAGTACTTACTGTGAAAGGCAATGCTCACAGGAAGAATGGCCAAATGGGTGATGATACTATCAGAATATGACATTGAATATGTGGAATGGAAAGCAATCAAAGGCCAAGTCATCACAGATCAACTTGCAGAAGCACCAATCTTTTCAGAGAATCCTCTCGTCTCAGAGTTTCTAGATGAATCTATTTTCAATCTCAATGTAACTAACCACTAGAAACTGTACTTCAATGACTCATACACACAGCATGGATTAGGAGCTGGAGTCTTCTTTATCACCCCACAAGGGGATTGCATACCAAGGTCCTACAAACTAGCATTTCCCTGCACCAATAACATTGCAGAATACGAGGCTTTAACCATAGGTCTCAGAATAGTAGTGTAGTGGAACATTATAGCTCTCAAAGTATACAAAGAGTCTCAATTGATAATAAATCAAGTGAACAATGAATACCAGACCAAGGATGACAAGCTCACTCCATACAAGAAATTGGTGGAGACTCTCAAAGAATCCTTCATCAAAATTACATTTGAGCAGATTCCTAGAACCAACAACAGAGTAGAAGACACGATGGCAACAATTGGATCCTTACTGGATATTCCCCACAACGTTCCAAAATATGAATTCCTGATAGAGCAGCTTCTCGTACCTACATTTGAGGTACCAAAATTAGAATTTGTGTGTGAAATCATTGGTCCCGATGATCCTTGGTACCATGACATTTACACATACCTTCAAATAGGGGTCATACCCGCCGACTTACATTCAAACCTAAAATGAACCTTTGTAAAAAAGGCATCCTAATTTGTCATCCTAGGAGATACCCTATATCGTAGAAGCATAGAAGGAACCTTACTATGCTGCTTAAATGCTGAGGACGAATTAACCGCTCTAACTAAACTACATAATGGTATCTGTGGTTCACACTCGAGTGGAATGACCATAGTTAAGAAATTGCTAACGATGGGGTATTATTGTCCCATAATGGAAAGAGAGGCATATGACTATGCGAGAAGGTGTCTACAATGTCAGTAGCATGGGGACCTCATCCATGCTCCAGCTCAAGAGCTTCATCCTATTGTCACACCATGGCCCTTTTCACAGTGGGGACTTGATCTTGTTGGAAAAATCACGCCCACTTCATCTAACGGCCTAAAATTCATCATAACCACAATGAAGTACTTTACTAAGTAGGTGGAAGCCATAACCATGATGTATATAACTGGGAAGCAGATTTCAAAGTTCATCCTAAACTATCTCATTTGACACTATGGTGTTCCACATGTCATTATCTCAGATAATGGGACACCATTCAAGAATCAGGAGGTTCGTGACTAATGCAAAAAATTTAAAATCCAACATCGCTTCTCCACCCCATACTATCCCCAAGGCAATGGCCAAGCAGAAGCTACAAACAAGACCATTCTGAAAATTCTCAAGAAAACAGTCAATGACCCAGATCATGACTAGCATCTGCAGCTTAATCCTGCCCTCTGGGCCTATCGAACCAGCATTTGCACACCCACCAACGCCACCCATTTCTCCCTAGTCTATGGATCAGAAGCAGTTCTCCCCATTGAGATCGAGATTCCATCACTCAGGCTATCACTGCAAAACCTCATCATAGATGAAGAGTACCGAGTATCAAGATTGAATGAGATGGAGTTACTAGATGAGTGACGTATAGATGCTTTGAATCATTTGCAAGTCTATCAGAATAGACTCAAAAGGATCTATAATAAGAAAATCAGAAGCAAAACTTTCCAAGTCAGAGAACTGGTATTAAAAGAGAATTAGAAGAATGTCCCAAACCCAAGCAGCAAAGGCAATTTGAACCTAATTGGTTGGAACCATTCATTATCACAAGTTACAAGTCAAGGGCATATTAGTTATCAACACCCGAAGGGGAACCTCTGCAAGAGCCCATGAATAGCTCTCATCTCAAAAAAATTTATGCCTAAATATTTCAAGGTATAAGACCAAAAAATCCAAAAAATTAGAAAATATCCCAAAAAAATGGTTACTTCAGTGAAAACCTGGCAAAAAGGCGTCCTGGTGACAACAAAAAAATCAAAAAAGCAAAAAATTCAAAAAAAATCAGAAAAAGGATAAAAAAAAATAGTAAAGAGAAAAATCGTCCTCTAGTGAAAACCACTTCGGTGGCACTTTGGACAAGTACCTTGGTGAAAACTTAGTAAACAGGTGCCTTGTGTAAATAAGCACTTTCCATCCACCAGGATCTTTACGGCTTGTTCTGCATCATCCATCCATTACATTCCCATCATCCCTTACATTTAGATATCCATCCATCACTCATCCACCCACATCCACACCATGGCTTGGTCTTGCGTTTGTATCATGATCCCTCCGAGTACTACTCGGCCCATCCTCAAGGTTAATTTGTCCTACCTTTATCGGAAGTAGTCTATTCCATCATGCTGGGGGCATGTTCTCATTGGATCAGATTCGTGTATAGCCTTAAAGACCTAAAACATCAAAAAATCCAAAAACATCAGAAAATCTAAAAATTCAAAAGCATCAAAACATATCAAAATCCAAAAACAGGTCAAAAAATCAGTCAAAAAGTCAAAAAAAAAGTCGTCTTGTCGAACTCTTGAGAGCCTTGAACATAGGCAAGGTTGATCTTTGATCATCTCCGAGACACTTAGGTTAGTCCTTTAGGAGTTCGTCATAATCTCATCATCATGTATGGTCAATCAAGTCGTCAGTCAAACTACGTGGTCTCTGCGCGTATAACATAGGCAAGGCTAATCTGTTGATTAGGAGGCCCCTAGGATAGGTTTTTAGGTTAGTCTCTTGGTCAAAATCTTAGAAAACCCCAAAAAATTCAAAAATCAAAAATTAAAACATTCACAAAAATGTCAAAAATACCCAAAATAGCCTCAAAACATCTCAAAAAGATAAAAAACATCCAAATATTTGAAAAAATCCATCCATATCATCTCGCTTGCACCCATAATAACATCATTCATAATAAATGATTGTCATCCTCAATCTTTGGTAAGATAATCAGAAACAACTCTAGCCAGTCAAAAGTGAAAACTCAAAATGTTAAGTCTTAGGTCTAAGTACGTAAACAAGTTGGTCAACTCTTTGTATCAATAACCCATCATCCAATTGATCCCATATCAATCATCATTTAGAATGCTTTGGATAAAGGAAATGATGTGCCACCATCCACTAACATGTCCTAGGATGTATCAATCCTACAATGGGCATTATCTTTTTTTAATAGTTTCGGTTCTTATCCTTAGAAAACACATCCCCTTTTGGTTAGCGGTATTGAATAACATCAACTTGTTTGTTTAATTTGTCTTTATCTTTTGACTTATCTTATTACGCTCATTCCAAGGACTTCTCGATGATATCCAAACAAAGGATTTAGAGAAATAGGAATGGGGCAACGATCATTATCTTTTTTCTGCTGTGCTTGTTGGACATTCTTGTAATATAACATTGGCAGATACTTGCTTTGTTAGGTATGTATGGAGGAGGTTTTGGGCAGCTTGTTGACTATTACATTGATAGGTTATACCTTTCTGTGTTTTGGTCTGAGGTGTTCTAAAGTACATACTAGCAAGGTTTCCGTATGTCAGGTGTGAACAAGGATACTCCTATCTATTTGTCAAGTCAAAATCCATCACACTAGGTACAACGCCATCCTAGTTTTCTATACCTTGATGCATCGTACCACGTGTGTCATCAAACATAAGGAAATTGGCCCTTTGAAAATCCCAATTCCTCAGCAAGTAATCATCATCATTTTTCATTTTCATCATCTTGTTTCTTGTTGAAATGACTTCTTCTCTTCTTGCTCATCGCACTAACAAGGTACTATGATAGTTAATCATCATCACCATCATCATCGTCATCGATCCTGCATCCACAAATCATTAGCATATTGCATAAACATATCATATAGGAAACACATACATTGCATTTTCATCATCATATAAACATGATATTATAAGCATTCTTCATAGATAAGCACATCCATTTTATTACATTGCATCCATTCTTTGCATCACATTGCATTCATCACATCAATCATCACATAACATTCATTTTCATAAACATTTCATTTCACAACCTACTGCATAATCATACATAATAGGTACATAAGTATTATAGATAATCCATGGCATACATTCTCACACACATTACATTCATTTTACATTATGCATCATCATATCATTGCATCAAAGCACATACATTACATACATTTAACATGTTTAGGATAATTTTTTTATTCTAAGAATCTTAAAACCATCAATACACATCATATAAAACACGGCCATTACATTCACATTTCATTATATCATCCACTAATCATCCATGTAATCTCATAAATAGCATCATAATGATTCATTGGATAAATTATTCCACATAGGCATAAATCAGAATATACAAAAATCCATTACATGCAAAGCATACATCCATCCATAAAAATTTTATAAGCATAATATACACCATATCATTTTGCATATTACATTCCATATCACATATCACATCACCATTTGCATCAACATAATATAGATCTGTTAGTCATAATCATTGCATAATGCATATATCATCAGAAATAAATGCATCCATAAATGCATCATATAACACCATAACATCATTGCACAAAACATAGAAATAAAATCATCCATACATGCATAAATAAATGATGATACACATTACATCGCATCAAAATCATCATCAACATCTCATATATATATCATCAATAGCGTAACTGTCATAGTACAAAATAATCAGATCACTGTACATGTATATCAATCAGTACAAAAAGGCCCATCGGGCTATCAAAAAGGAGCCCATAAGGCATAAAAGGTATCATCTCGATCAAGGTCTACCTCCCTATATGTTTCCCTCGCCCCTGTCACCATGACCCTCTGCTGGTCTGTGGCTGGTCCGCTGCAAGTGCTCTGGGACCTGTGTTGCTCTAGGTACGGCCTCATGATAATGCATCTGGTAGTACTCAACCTCTCGGATGATATCCCTATAGGACCGAATGGATATTGTAACCTGAGAGGAGGCTGCAATGCTCTCCAACTGTTGTCTCTGGCCTAGCTCTGTGGCTGCTTGTAGCTCTACAGCTTGTCTCTGCACTATGGCATGATCCCTCTCGGCCCTGATCTACTCCCTCTTAGTCTGCACCTGATCTCTCCCCCCTGTCAAGGTCTGCACTTGAGCCTGCAATTGTGCAATCAAAGTATCTCAAGGATCCACCTGCCCTGCTAGCTACACTGCTGGCTGTGCCTATGGAGGTTGTACCTGAGGTTGATCCTCACCCCCAACCCATGGTGGTGCACTTGCTGGCACCTGTTGCTGATCTTGCATCTGTACATCGACCTGATCTAGCTGGACTAGCTGAACTGGGGGCCCCGCCGACTGGTCCTATTGTGCACCATCCCTACGTCCTTGTCCTCCCCCTCTACCTCTCACCCTCCACTGATCAGGGACTACTCCTGGAATAGTCAAACATAGGGGAGGCTTGAACCAATCCCTGTATTCCTGTGTCATGCCTAGATCTATAGGCCCCTGATCATAAGCCCATGGCCGAGCCACCAACTGTTTGAAACTGTCGACGGCCTCTGAGGCAATAATGTATCGCCCCCATGAAACTTGTGACATGGTGTGGGAAAATACGACCACATAATTGTCATTTGGCTAATCCCGGGGCTCACCAAACTGACGTTGCATGTGCCCAGGTAGATATCTCTCGATCATAGTGTGCTCTCACCCTTGCATGAAGCGGTCCTGGGGAACGTAGAAAATCTGATGAGCATCGTTGACCCATCTTAACCGACCAAGGTACGAACTCCATATGAATACCTGCATCTTGTCCAGGACCCTCCTCCAGTAGGGAATCTCGTGCTCGCCTGTGTGTGTAAAGGAAACACCACCTCTATAGCACCATATGAGGGGATCGTCAAGCCCCATCGGAACTGTAACAATCTGTGGCTGAAGGACAACAATGTGCTCCCACGCTCATACGTGGAGGAGTCTCACACCTACTCTGAGTGCTCTACCATTGAGGTAGATGTACTCGTGGAGATCTTTGTATAAGGATGCAAGAAGTACCGGCCCCCAAGCAAAATGGACTGGTTTGTCGCGAACCATGCACTCCCAGCAGAGTCCCCAACTAGGACTAAAATATCGACCCCTTCTATCTGGGGCAATGAGACCTAAAATAACTACTGCAACAACCAAGCGGAAGGGAGGTGCCAGGGACCTGTGTCACTTGAGCTCGATCTGCCCCTCATAAATGATAATGTCCTATATGGCAGGTGTCCCACCCCTCATCTATATCAAAAATCACACGCCAACCATGAATCGACAATCTCAAGATACGCCAAACGTCCTCCAAGGTGATAGTGGCCTCACCGATGGGAAGGTGGAACGAAGAGGTCTCGCTATGCCATCTCTCAGCAAGCGCTGGCATCATGCCAAGGTGGGTGTGAATGGGCGCCGCATAGGTGATATACCACAACCCCATGTCTCGGAGTCGGTCTTGATCTTTGTCACTCAGGTCCTGCAAGTAACCGAGTAGATCCTATGACCTATGCTCTTGGGAGTAGAGCTCCCTCGCCGCATCCTGCATCAGGAAGGGTCATCATGTTAAAAATTTTGAAAAATATTTTTCCGAGCATCCAAGAAACCACTCCAGTGTCGCAATCCTTGAAGGCATCGCAATTTTATTTTTAATGAAACTCCGACACTAGGGCACAAAATGCCGAAAGTGCATCGCTATGGTGTACTTTCCTTCCTAGCGGTGCACTTTGGAAGGATAAGGGACTGCCGCGTCGCATTTTGGGAATGACCTTGCAGGCCATGACCTTAGCGTCAGAGTTTTCAAATTCCAAACTCCTCTGCCACCTCACAATTTGACATCGAGTGACACAGTTTGATTTCTGAGTGGTGCTATATAGCACTGCTATAGAAGGACTAACTTTGAAAGCATTAAATGAGTGTTAAAAACAAAAAATTAAGGCTTAAGAAAGGATCACTTACCGGTGCCTCAATGCCGAGTGGCCGCTAGTACGTCCGGACTCAGTTAGAAATGTTCATCGAGAGCTGTCGTTGCGCCATATCGTCAGGAGGTCAGAGCTCAAATCTCAAGGTTGCTAATGGTTGTGTGAAAATGAGTTGAAAGTAACCCCTCAGAGCCTTTTTAAACTTGAAAATTAGGGTTTTTTCACCCTAATTGGCTATCATGCTAGGGTTTTGGACCCTTGAACCTGTTTTTGTCTAGTTGAGGCTTGTTTTACATCGTTTTATTGCATTTAGACATGTTTTTGGCCTCCTAGAGCCTTTTTGGACTTGTCGGGCACCTTGTCCTCTTTTTTCGCGAGATCACCCAAAAATTGAAATTTTCATCCAATCTCTCGAGGGGGCAATATATTGGCATGTTTTCTCTTGCCAGGCAGTAGTGGGGCAAGATTTTTAAAAGATTTTTTTTTTGGCTTTGATCGAGATTATTTATTCTTTGAACCAATGTAACAAGTGCATTCCTTCAAAGACAGGAAAAATGTAGACACGTAAAATGTACCAATTGACATTGTGCATCTGATCCCACCTACTAACATTGTTTCATCCTAAATCATCCTCCGGTCTAACCATTTAATCAAATACCCCTATCTAATTAAATTCATCAATATTCGTCTCTTAATTAAATAAACTAGTTATCTAATTAAGTCACCTCTTCTCGATAATTAAATTAATCATCTTGATCTAATTATCCCTATTTAATTAAATAATTAATTTTATTTGATTAAATCTCTAAAGTCTGTCTATTAAATTAAATAAATTAAAACCTTATTTGATTTAATCTAACATCATCTCTTTTAATTAAATAAATCAAAATCTTTTTTTAATTAATCTCTTATCACATTCCTCTCATATTTGATTTAAATAAATCCACAAATCTAAGTCAAATTTGTCACATCAGCTAATCTCTCATTAAATTAATTAACTTAGATTAATTTAATCTCTTATCATGTCCCATCCTCCAACTTTTACCACTTGCACATGAAAATATATTTAATTGATTTATTAAATCTCTATTTTCCTCAACAAGGCATCTTTTTGGAATATTTTCCAAGATTGAATTTAAAAATCAAGTTGACATGTACATCCAACAAGGAATTTACTCTCTCTTACATGCCCTTTGCCTTGAGTCAAGTGGCATTTAATGAATTTTCCCTTCCCTCTTGCAAGTCATTTCAACAAAATTCAAAATTCAAAAATAGGCATTTATTGGCACAATCCTCAAAACTTGCACATCCTCCATCCACTCATAGGTTGACAAGTGGCATCTTTCCATTGGATGAATGTTAGTCCCACATTGCTCAATTTTGGACATTCATCCATCAATCTCATCTATAAATACGAGGCTTCATTCCTCATTTGATCATCCACAAATTATGCAAAGTTATCATGCTCAAATATTTAGCCATTTCCATCCAATATCATTGAATCATAGCTAGGTTATGTAGGTTTTTAGCTTGGAGCACTCATCAAACATCAACAAAGTGGATCACTCATCTACATTCATCAACATTCATCCAGCTTGCATCATAGGAATTGGGAAAGGGCCAATTTTCACATCAAATTGGCACCAATTCCCCCATGGGATCATAAGTTTGCTAGTTTAATTAGGATTCAATCTATTTTGTTGTTTTCATTGTATTCTTCATTATTTCTTTTCCTAATTTGGACTTGGTAAATGGATTTCATGGGGAATCCTTGTTCTTGCTTGCAATTTCTAATCTAATGTGTTTGTTCTTATTATTTTGCAAGTATTGGGATTGGGTTTCACACAAATAGATAGTAATAAATCATAACCAAAAAAAGATTACAATAAAGATGCGAACCATAATTTGAGAATTACTTGAAGAAACCCTTTCGAGAAAAAAATCCACACCCAAAGAGATCTAGGACTTGTATTAATCCTTCAAATGAGTTATATCAATACAACTTCTCCCTTTGAATCACTGGAACACTTCATTGCTTTAACAACCTGGAACTTAACTTGTTTCTCCTTCAACTCAAGAACTAAATATATAGGCATGCAGGAAATCGCAAATGAAGAATGGTTTTTCAAACCATTTAGACATAAATCACAAGGAAAATAATCTTCCTCTTCCAACTTGTAATTTTATCCATTTTTTTTAGTAATGTGCATATGCAACTAAATAATCTTCTTTATCTTTTTTTTCAAGCTCACATTTAACCTCCCCTTTTTCATGCTCTTTCTAAAATGACAATTAAAAACACTTTGCAAGTTGTCATAGTTGTATTTAGCAACTTTCATGACAGGTAAAAGATAATTATAAATTTCCAATTAATAATAAAAAACAAAACAAGATTAAGACATTTTCTCAACAATATCTCCATATTTCTCCCAATATCCAATTCTAATTTTTGTTATGATTGTTAGTGTTGTGTATTGTTTGTGATTACACTCATGACATGTCATGTTTCCCAAAAATGTATCTTATTAGTCACAATTTAAAACAAGGACTAGAGAATTTTTTTTTACTAAAATTCAATGAATCTTATGTCCAAATTCCATGTTAATACATACGTAAGCTCTCGAGAATCTGTTCTTCATAAATCTTTCTTGATAAAATGTTTTAGGGTTTCCAAGTTACATAATCATCAGGTCTGAATAATCCGGTATCATGCATTAGACGTAGATTATATGGTTTTCATGCTTTTCTCACATCTGTAATATGAATGTTCCCACACTCATGTTTACTTTTTCCTCATCCCCCTATTGATTTTAATCATCAAAGGTGCTTAACTCTATAAATGGTTTCATCATTTTCATTTTTGCATGTTACAAAGTCATTGAATCTTGTATCCATAGACCTACACCACCATTGTGCTACAACCTCATTAGTCCATCACATCCAAACTCCATGTCGATAAGAGCAAGTGAGAATATCCTTACTCCCTAATTCCTCAGCTTTGGGTCACTTGGCTAGGGGCTTCAACAACACAGGCTTGTTAGTCAACTTTCCCTTATTATCATTATTAATCCTACAGGCTAATTTATCTGGCTTGGGCATTCCTGTTAATTGGGCATTACTACATCTTGTAAATGGGATATATCTGTTGTTACAATTGGAAGTCCCTTTTTTTTCCCTGCACCGTTTTCTTCATATTGTTAGGTAACCCTTCTTTTCTTGATAAGATATTTGTCAAGGAAACGAGTCAATATATAACAGATATAGTCAAATGTATCTTATCAGGGAAACGAGTTGATCTATAACAGATATAGTCGAATGTGCATTTTGATGTCTAGATAGATAATAAATGAATCAAAAAAATCTATCCAACATGAATTTATATATGTTTTTCTTATATGAAAGACATGAGTGTTTTAGACACACGTCGTATCATAGAAATGTTCTCCAAGGACAGTTAAATTTATAATTTTGTATGAGTTATTTCCTAGGTCAATGAACTATTCAAGTTATCCAACACTTATTCATAAATGAACTTGTTGTTACCTTATGTTGTGCATATGTTGACTCTAAGTCTTAAACCTATCAATTACTTCTACTATCCATTACCTTAGAAAGGTATTTCCCATTAGCATTTCCCTCATAGGACTAGACAATGGACTTAACTATGTGGCTTTGAAAACCTGTACATATAGTTATATTTTCTTAATTGAAATTCTTTTTAATTTTTGGTGACCGGGCATGTTTGCGGTATATTCCATGAAGAAAAAACGATTGGGAGATGGTGGCGACTGCCAGCTGCGTCTTCGAACGCGCTTGTGAAGCCCGGCCAAGCAACCGCCCTCATTACCACAGGGCCAGGGAGCCGACTTCGTGACGTGAGCGCGGAATTACTTAGCCAACCAAGCTAGGGCCCCGCCTCATAGCGAAAATTTTAAGATTGATAATTTAAAATCTTTTATTTCTGATGACAACGAGGTAGTAATTATCATGCAAACAAAAGAAACCAAAACATATTATTATATTAATATGAGTTTTGCAACAATGTTGAAGCATATACTATGCTCACGACAAAGCAAGGATTCACGACATGGCATGCCACGTATTTTAGTCTTTTTATGTCAGCAATTGTTTAACTCATAATCAAGGAAGTTTTGCCAATTTTATTTCACACAAAATCCCGAGGTGCTTTTTATGTATTGCATGTGTCCCAAAAAGATATTGTAGTGCCCCTCTGTTGTGACCATTCTGAATATTGGCGTAAGTATTTATTTTTGCTTCGTTGTTTTCAGTTTCATTGAATTGTGTGGTAATCTAGATTAAAGTTGGAAAAATTGAAATAACAAGTAAATAAATTAGTTTGTGAAACATAAAGGATTTGGATTAATAAATAATTAAATTGAATTTTTTTTGTTAAAGTAATGTTTTAGTATTAAATGATTGGATTAAATTATCATGATAAAAAGTGTTACTTTAAAATTATATTTTAATTTGAAATTTATCATTTGGGAGGATAATTGTTTAACTACAAAAGAAGAAGGAGGAGGAAGAGAGAGAGAGAGAGAGAGAGAGGAGGAGAGAGAGAGAAGAGAGAGAGAGAGAAGAGAGAGAGAGAGGATGTATATATATATATATATATATATATATATATATATATATATATATATATATATATTGCTTTGGTGTAATTACTATTAATAAATAAATAAATATTATAATATTAATAAATAATTGTCTTTAATAAAGACACTGTAAATTATTTTATTTTATTTAAAGGTTATATATAATAAGAAAATAAAATAAAATAAATGAATATGTGAATAAAGTAAAGTAAAAGAAGATTGCTAGTAAGAAAAAATATAGAAGGAGAGGATAGTCAAAGACGGTTTAATTATTGAATAGCAGAAAGGTGAATATATTTTCGAAGTTGAATAAATTGGCATGTTTTTACACTTGTCTTCCATCACGGAAACTTATCTTTACACCCGTCAATTACATTTGTTGAAAGTTTCTAAAGTTTTTGTTTTTCTTTACATTTGTCAATTGGCAATTACGAAAAAGTTTTCTAAGCCTTGTTAATACGGGAATGAGAGGAGATTATAGGGGGTTTTTTTCTAGAGAACGAATTGGAGGGAGATGGAGGAGAGATCATTTGCGCTCACCATCTCCTTATTCAGTGAAGAATTCAGCTTGGCATTCTTTTATTTCCATATATCACTGAAAATATTCACCGATTTGTGTTGATGAAAGTTATTGTATTTCTCTTCTTATAAGTGCCGCTTTAGCACTTTAGTTTTGCTTGAGATTCGATTCTTATTGCATGGTATTTGGTGTGCATGTTGATATAGTGGTACTGTCAGGTAGTTTAAATGGTGCGATCTATTTAAGAGCTCATTCAACTCCCAGAGTGGACTTTGGTTTCCTTTAGGATATGCAAATTTTGTTCTATGTCCAGATAGTACTTCCTCATTAAGTTACAACCTATCGCTAATGGAATGTTGTTCCCTGCTATTAGATTCCTTTGCTTTTATCGCATCATATACCTCTGCTTTAAATACTTAATGCAAAACAATTTCATTTTAAGAAAATTATGTTGTTTTAGTTGCCTTCTCAATCTTGTGAGCTTCGGCCTGTATGCTAATCCCTTTTGGATATTTAGCTGTGTTAGGTTTTATGCGCATGTGTATGGTTATGATTGGTTATGAATGTTATGCATTTGGAAGCTAAGGAGTTTTGATTGCGCCCAGTGCATAAGATGCCTCTTTAATTTTCTGTTTTAGCTTGCCCTTTCTCTGATAGGGAGGCAGTCAATTGTTCTTTTCAGCGTCATGTAGGTGTAATTGATCTAGCAATAGTTCATGATATAGTTGAGTGGGTGAGTCTTGTTGGTATATGCGTTTTATCATAGTTGTATGGTTCATTTTATTTTCAAGCTTTAATTTACATTTTTGTGTTGCCTTCATTTGCCAAGTCTTTTTCCCCTACATCGCATAGATTCTTGTGCCTTGCAAGTTCTGCTGGAGTTGTCACCGCCTCTGGTTCCTCTGAATGTTTAGTCGAATCTAGTCACTGGCTTGTTTCTAGTCAAATGCATCATAGGATGATTCTTGTGACTTGTTATCTATCCCTTCTTAAAGGTCGTCGCCATATCCCTCCATCCCCTGTTCCTTCCTAAATTGATGTCATTTGATTTATGAAAACCATCAACAACCTATCACTGCTGCAGTGTATAAGACTTTGGAGGGTGTATAAATTTAAATAAAATCCTTGATACCATTTGCAACCTGTCGCAGCTAAAGTATTTAGACTTTAGGGAGTGTATAAGTTTAAACAGCCTCCCTGATACCAATGGCTTTATGCCTGCCAATTGCATTTGCTCGAAAGTTTCTTAAGCCTATATTTTATTTGCAAAATTTATCTTTACTTTGCAACAGACCCAAAAGGAGTTAGGCTAGAAATGTATAAATGATTATATCATTCACTCCTTAAACATAAAAGAAATAAAAGAAATAATAAATAAAACCTCAAGGAAAATTATCTGAGTATCTATAATTTCAAGAGAGGAATGATAGGAAATAATAAAAATAGTAAGACAATAGGCACAAAAACAATGAGATAACTAGTTGCAAGTTAGGCCTCTTGTAATGGCCCGGACACCTGCATGGATGCCGAATCTCATGAACCAAGAATGAAATATACACAGTAAATGTAAGTGACAAAATAAGGAGAGTTTCCCCTGGTGCCTGGATTCCATCATTAGTGCAGAGAAGCATAGTCGCTGCCCATTTCCACTTCCTCATGCTGGCTTACCCAAAGATGCAATTCAGGTGCCTCCTTTAGGGTTTGGTAGGCGAGCCTTTTGATATGAGGCTTATAAATTTATTATAGCTTACCAATCTTTATATTTTTATTTTATTCCCAATACATATTCACCTTCAAATTGTACGGTTTAGTGGTTGCGTTTTGTCAAAGGACAAATAGTTAAATGGTTAGTCATAGGTAGAAAGTGTGTTTGTTGGTGTTGAGCTCTGCTAGGGTTTTGTGTTTTCTGCGGTCACCCTTTTGCATCATAATGCGCACCCTGCGCAGGGAAACCCTTGTTTCTTGTGTGTACGGCCGAATTTACTGTGATTTTTTGTTTTAATATGCCTTCAAACGGCTCTAACCCAACAGTTCTTGCTGGTGTTAGCAGTTCAACGATGATAATCAATGGCTCCTCCTCTGAACAAACGTCCCCAAATTTTTTTTTCAAAAGTCTTCCATGAGGTAAGTGCTCTGATTCACCAGATGATGTGGTTTTTCCTTTACTAGATTTTGATATTTCCTGCCAATAGCTTGAGCAATACACCCTTGTTGGGTATTTTGTTGGGAGAACTCCCCCTGAAAGTGTGCTTAAAGATTGGGTTAACAAGGCTTGGGTCCCTCATGGGGTCTGCCTTGATATGGTCCAAAACTTAACCAAGGGTTTCTTTTTGTTCTGCTTTGCAGAGGTCAATCATGTGTGGGCCATCTTAGGCCATGGGCCCTGGTATGTCTAGTCTTCTCTATTAGTTTCTGAAGCATGGACTCATGACTTTGCTGTCTCAGACGACACCAAGTTGTGGGTCCTGATCTGGATTGAATTCCCTGGTCTACCCCTGCCTTGTGTGCCATTTTTGAATAGTATAGCCTCCTTGCTGGGGAGGGTTATTTGCATTGATCTAGATAGGTTCTTTCAGGCCCGCCCCCAAAAGAGGGTTTGTGTGGAAGTGGAGATTTCCAAAGATTTAAAAGACTCCATTGATATCCAAATTGGAGCTCTCCGCCACACCCAGAAGGTCACATATTTTAATTTTCCCAACACGTGCTACAGGTGTCAGTCAGCAAACCACAAGATAAAGGACTTCCCTTTAGCAGTGCCTCGTACACCTTCTCTTCCACGAGATGCTGAAAAACCTCGTTCGGTGGCGGTATTTGCTACCAAACTTGATGCAAAATGGACTATGGTTACGAACCAAAAGAATAAGTCGACTGGTTTTGGGTCGGGTCCTGTGACCTCTGAGCCAGTGAAAGATGTTTCAAACCCTTCTGTGAAGGGGAAAGAAGCTCCGGTTGGAGCTGATTATGTTTCATAGTAGCCTAGGCCAAAGGCTACGCCTCGGTCGGCTGCTGTCATGTTAACATAGCCGAATGTGTCTCACAGGCATTCTTGTAGCCCTTCCCCTCCTAGGGAAGAAGGGGAATATGTTCATAAAAAATGGAGGATGCCCTCCACGTTCATTCAAATTGGATCAGTTTCGGCAGAATTTTTACAGAATCATTTCTCTTCTCTAAATGAAGAGGAATCGGGTTTCGAAAACATGGAGGAGTTTCACTCATGAAGTTCCTTTCATGGAATGTTTGAGGTATGACAGACCTCTCCAGAAAGTATTCTGTCAGGGATACCTTGTGCAAGTACTCTGGTGTTGAAGTGCTTTGTCTCCAAGAAGTTAAAATTCTTGGTTTTTTGCTTGTTGTAGCTAGCCGTTCTATTTGGCTAGCCAGTAAAATATTTTGTACTACCCATGATGTTGGGCGTGGCAGAGTTGTCACCCTTTTGGATCCATGGTGGCACTCCTCTCTGGTCGACCACAGGTTTGATCCCACTCATCGGCTCGTTTGGATCCTTCTCAACATTGATAATCATTCCTTTGGGATTATTAATGTCTATGCTTCTAATGATGTTGTGGAACGCTCTTTTCTCTAGTGTTGGATTGTTGATTTTTTACTAGTTGCTACTAGGTTACTCTGTGGGGACTTCAATATGGTAGAAATGACATCTAGCAAAGATGGCACTTTGCCATTTAGATGGACAGCTGGGGAAAGGGAGGCATGGTTTTACATGCGCAATAAATTGGGGCTTTTGATCCCAATATTGATCGTCACCATTCTCATTCTCTTTGGCACACTTGGTACAATTACCGAGCCAGTTCTGACAGAATATTTAAGCACGTTGATCGTGCCATGATCTTGGCACAATATTTTTTCTCATTTGACAACTCCTCTCTCTCGGTTAAGCCGTTAGTGGATGTGACTTTTTCAGACCACTTCCCCATTTCTTTTTGCATTG
>VDFB02291701.1:0-16578 GCA_007258455.2 Sequoia sempervirens
TTATTATGTGACCCATCTCAACTTTTCGCTATATGAGGATAAATCTTTCTTTTAAATAATGAATATAAAAGAAATGGAGAATTAATAAAAGCCTTTGGCTATTCAACTAATTAATACAAATATATTTAGCATTTTCATCATTAATATAGGCAGTTTATAGTAGAGGGTTTTATAATTTAATCATTTCACTTTTTTTAAAATTCATGATAGATTATTAATGGGAAAATTTATGATCTAAGATGCAACAATTAGACTGCATCACAAACTATTAAAATTATATTTTAAAGTAGAGGGTTTGGTAAATTAATCATTTCACTTTCTTTTTTTAATTCATGATAGATTCTTAAGGAAAAAAGTTATGATATAAGATGTGACAACTAGACCACATCAAAAACTATTACAACTAGATAGTTCAAACATAAGATCCGACCAAAGTATCACAAAATAAAATAATACAAGCTTATATCAAAATCTAATCCACACTTAGCAATTTACAAAATGATACTAACAAACATCAACATTTGGTGACAACCAATATATGCAATCATTTACCACAATAATTTACATTATTACTCTCCAAGTATGTATCACATCCAAAAGTGTCAATAGAAGAGATAACTCCCTCATAAGTATCCATCTTGCCAAAGTTCTTATTGTTGATTTTCATGTCATTATGTTGATATGTGTTACTATAGGATCTAGAAGGTCACATTTGTGAAATTTTGCATAAGGATGACTAATAGATATTTGAGTCTAGTCTAGGGGTAGCTAATACTAGCATGTTCTTGGTCTAAAGGATTTAGATTTTTCATGATTTACCAGTTAAATCTTGTGGAAATCTTTCTCATAATGATAGTATCTAGGGTTTGGTATGGATTAACTTGGGTATGGCTATGTTTAGCTCTAATAAAATCATATCTATCATTGTTATGCTCACTCAATTTTACAATGTTATTGTCAACATGCTCAAAGGGAGTTTTTTCTTGTTCAAAGATCTCATCAAACCAAAGATCTATGATGCTTTTTCTCTTAGGTTGGATTTTACTTGTCTGGATTTTTTTTGCATGGGATTTACACAAGGGGATAGAAGAAAAGATAGAAACAACAATGAGAAAACTAGATTATTCAAGTGGGTGGGTATGTACTCAAGAAAACACTAATTGTTATACCCCATTTTCAAACAATTAAGTCATGTTACATTTAAAATTCTTATCTCAAATAGTTATATTTTGCAATTAGATTTTGTTTTTCTTAAGGATTCTAACAATAGAATATAGTTTTCATGTTTTGATTATTCCAATGAATATTTATTCAAGTGCATATTAAATATAGATACTATTTTAATGATAAAAGAAATTAATATAATTTTACTTTATTATTAATTTTAATCATTTGATTATTAATCTAGTTATGGTAAAATTCATATAATGTGACTAATAGACTAACTAATTTATGGATGATGAGACCTATATGCATGATAATTTACTTCCCCCTCCTAGTTAAAGAGGTAGAGTATTGTCAAGGAGAGGGTTGCAGATCAAGGTGGCCAACAAGCATATCATGCCTTTTGAGAATAGTTATTTTCACACACACATAAGAGGTTTCATATGTATTAAAGATTTTAGTTCATTTTAGGAGTTTCAAGCTATGTTGGTTCATGTGAAGGTAATTATGTTGGCATTAGTAGTCTAATTGTCAAAATTCATTTTGTGCTTAATTAATCTTTCAATTACGAAGTTATATGAAATTGTTGCTTGATTGTACTCTCTTGGATATTATTTGCATGTTCACCCTACTTCTTGGTCACTTACCTAGTAGTGTGAGAAAGAGAGAAAACTATTCTCTAGGTAAGAGATTATTTTTCCTTTTAAATATGAATTAAAAATTATTTAAATTATTAGAGAATGTTTTTAAATTAAAAATAAATATAATTTAAAATACTTAAATCCAATGGAAAGAATTGAGCAAAGTTGGCTTGAGCATAAAGGATTTTTTATAGCAAGAGACCTTTTGCATTCAATGTTGGAATCAAAAGATTGACAAAAAATATCCAATCATTGAAAGCTCTATTGATGTTATCTTCTTCCTCACAAAGAGTGAGAAAATAATAATTGATAAGATGACCATTAACGAGATAGTGGGATGAGTCAATATTGGCATGGTTTGATGGTTTCAAGTAGGTGTTGTTGTTCTTGCCACCAAGTTTCAAACCTCATTGGGGTGGTATTGTTGAGTTGTTTTATTGGGGATGAGGTCCTCCATTTGTGACCTCACTGATTCATAGCTTCGAGTCAAAAGCATTTACCCCTTAAATAAAAAAACAAGATAGTGGGATGAATTAGGAAGATAAATCCCCTTGACATGGGATCGAGAAATAACTTGAGGAAGGAGATAACCAAATCCTTTGAAACAACAAGAACATAAAGAGAAAGAGAAAGAGCACAACCTTGTTTGATGGAATGAAATAGTCTAAAAGAGGAATATTTTGGTCAGAGATGGTAATGCAATAAAAATCATCTATAAAGATCATTTACATTTTGAATGAATAGAGGGAAAAAACTAAGAGTATTAAGCATGGCCAAAATAAAGGGCCACTCAATGTGATGAAAGGCCTTGGAAAAGTCAATTTTGATGAACAAAAAAGGCTACTAAGATTGGTAGACCCATTCCATATCTTCCAAAACTATAATAATATTATCCAAAATAAATATGGATTTAATAAACTTAGTCTACTCAAGTTTGAAAATAAGCACAATCATTTTGAAAAGCTTGAGAGCTAGTGCTTTAGTGATGATCATGCACGAGACATTCAACAAAGTGACAAGTTTCCAATTGTTGATCCTCTAAATCACTTTTCTTATTTATGTATTTTACATTTCCTTTGTTAATGATGTTACCTACAACCCAATTTGCATGACTTCAAGATAAACATTATGTAGGTCGCTACCAACCATTTCTTAGAAGGCTTTGTATAATTCTCAAGGGAAGCCATCAAAGCTAGGGTTTTTGTCATTGGCCATAGAAAACATTTCCTCCTTGAGGTTACCTTGTGAGAGGAACTAGTCATAAGGAACGCATTGAGAATTCAAAAAATAGCAAGGCATAATATCAAGACATTATTACAAAGCATGTTATCTTACAAGATTGTACTCATGGGATACAAACACTTTCTCATAATGGTAAATAAAAGCTTGAATGATATCGAGAAACTCTTGAAAAAATTTATGCCCTTCATAAATTATTTTTATGGTATGAGAGGATTGACAAGCTCATAAGGGTTGAAAATAATATTTTCACACCTTATCTCCAATTTTAAGCTAGTGTAGTCAAACATTGCTTTGGGTGTCACAGGATACATAGGAATATGTGATTTTACTATGTTATCACAGCTAGGTTAGTTGACGTTGGACAATGGAATCAAATTATTGGGCTTCTAAGGCGGTGGTGGGGAGGTGGAGCTCCCAAGTTGTGGCCTCATATGAGGAATAGAAAAATAATCCAATTGGCACCCATAGATATAAATAAAAAGGATCATACGGGTTATGGTATCATTCCACCAAATTCATTCTAAAAGACATGGGTCTAAATTCCAAACATGTTACATGTGTTATTGTGGCATTATGGTTGAGCAAAGATGTGTTAAGGAATAACTAACTCTTCATAACCTTGGGAGTTGAATTCTACCACTTGATGTGAAATTATATAAAGATATCGTCAAATAAGACAATATCCACTAACAATTTGTCAAGAAAGGAACAATTTAGTTAGCAAAAGTGAAGAATGACTATGTACTAAAATCATAGAAAATCATGTCTCTTTTAAGACCTTATTAGGCCCAACCTAAAAAAAATTCCATATGTACCAATGTATATGGTCATGACAATAACTAAAGTTGGGGTTGAAAAGACTCAATTTATTAGGCATCTAAACCCAAGCCTCTCTTTTTCCATTTGTCTTATGCATGGGAAAATTTCCACATTTATCATGTTGCATCTCGATCATGTTGAAATATTTTAACAAGATCCAAGTGGTGGCCAACATTGAATTGGAAATCCAATGCTAGAGAGAAGATCTTTGAACTGCATCATTGGAAGAATAAACAGTAATCACCCCAAAGGAATGATTATTGATGTTGAAAAGATCCCACACTATCCAATTAGTGGGGTCACATCCATGATCAACCAAAATTTGATGTCATGTGGGTGAGATAAAAGTGACAACTCCACCATGGACAACCTCATGATTAGTATAGAGAAAAAAACTAGATGGATATATATCACAATATGATGCAAAAGTAAAAAACATAACGCTTTAACCTCTTGAAGTCATAAAATTTCTAACTCTAAAAATTGGGCATGAACATCTCGAACAAAGTATTTCCAAGGGAGGTTTTTGAGACCCTTCATATTATAAGACATATAATTCATTTAAAAATCAAGAGGAATTTCCTCATTATCCAACCCATCAAGGGTAGAATAACTATTTTGAATCATTTTTTAGGTGTCTTATAGATTCCAATTTGAACATTAAGGTGTATAGGTTGTCTATTTTTTGGCGCAAACTCCCCTTCTTCCAAATGCCCCAACATGATTTAAGGTCTCCTTTGACCCACTATAGGTGGGGAGGTATGTTGAGATTTACCAATAGGTAGTTGCAAAGCAACCAAAATTGGTTGGGTTTAAGAATATATCACAATATCTAAAACATTTGTGTCGATGGGTTTTGGAATATGCAAATCAAAACCCCCTTATTGATGGATTAGGGGGTAGGTTTGGAAGAACTAGTGTTCATGGATTTGTGGTTAACCATTGTAGACCAACCCTCCTTTTTTACAAGTCGTGACCTAGTTGAGGGTTGGGTAAGGGGATTAGGTCATTTGGAATCCAACACACAATCCTTAATCTTGTGGTCAAAATCCTCGCGTTGATAGCAAGTGTTTAAGAGATTCATATATTGGATGCAATATGAGTAATGGATTAGGCCAATTTGAATGTCCACTACATCCTTGAGGTCTTTGGATATGTTGACCTTGCCATAAAATCTACATTATGGCTAATTTGAATAAAACTTCTCAAGCTCTACATAAATGACAGAGTCCATTGAGGAAGCAATCTAGGTAAGAAAGTTCAAACATGGCAAAGGTAACATTATGAATTCATCCCAAATAGGGACATGAAGGGCCTTTTCCTCAAATAGATAAAGACTCTCATTCAAACCAATAACATATCCAAACAACATTTAATGCTAGAATAAAGTACTCTTACTATCCCATCCCAACACATTCCCTAGAAAATGCCCAAATACATTTATCAAAACCATAATTGGGCTGGCCACATTTAAATGCCGCAGAAACCGTTTCCTTGAGTTCACCTGAAAGCAAAGGAAAGCCATAGCTTCGGACTTGGCAATTGCCAATCTCATTTCCCTTAAACTTGACCGAAAATATGACCCTCATAATCACCCCTGCACACCTCTCGTCCACATCCGCACTCATCCCGTTCCAAACGTCTTAAACGCCTGCTCACATTTCTGCTTTTCTCCCTGCATTTGCTACTTCCACGCCATATTTTCTGTCGATCTGCTTCTGTTGCATCACACTCACCAACTCTCACCGACACTGCAATCTGCAAAGCTGGAGTAAGCAGTGGCAGAGGCAGAACATCTTTCGCCAATGGAAACCAGTTGCTTAAGAAAAGAGTGGGCGATGACAATAACTCCTTCCACGAAACTTCAACCCTTCCCAAAACTTTGCTCTTCAATCCTCCAAATATTTCTCTTTTTCTTCTCCACCTCAACTCAAATACAACTGAACCTGACTCTGTTATTAGTGCAGACAGCATTTCATCCATTTCTTTTCCTCCACATTCCAAGCAGAATGTTTCTCCCCAGTGGGGCTCTGGGGAAGCCTCGACCTCCTTCGTATTCACTGCTATGCTCTTGTTCAGATAATATCGAATAAACAAACTACCTTTGCAGCGAGGCTGAACACCAATATTTCTTGCTCCAACAA
This sequence comes from Sequoia sempervirens, assembly GCA_007258455.2. Classification (NCBI taxonomy): domain Eukaryota; kingdom Viridiplantae; phylum Streptophyta; class Pinopsida; order Cupressales; family Cupressaceae; genus Sequoia; species Sequoia sempervirens. Next base: position 6,011 of record VDFB02291701.1, read on the forward strand.
TATCTAACTTGAGCTGCACAGAACATCTTGGCCTTGTCTCCTCCATTGAATTTCCTGGTTGCAGAAAGATTGCGTTGTTGTTCAAAGCAGAGCTCTGCTGGACAACTACTCAGTCGATATGATGAGATTAGATGTGAGATGAGAGGACTAGAAGTCTAAACAAGTTTATATAACGATTCCCATCGTACCTGATGATATTTTGCCGACGCAGCTCTGCATTGATATCCGTATCTCAAAAGAGGTATAAGTGAAGATCGCGGATAATACGATATGACTGATTTCACCATCCACCAACTGTTTCTAAGCCATCCAGCCTGAAATCCCTTATCTCTTTACGTGGCTTGGCCATCCACTTGAAAAGATGTGGCTAGAAATTGTATTCTACTGTTTCGGTATTTATGAATTGTATTGATGCATTGCAAATCGTTTTGCACCCAATGATATAAAATTCATATTTAGGAGAATCTTGATAAATCTTGATTGATCTGCTAAGGCGATTTAAACATTATTTAATTTATTAATGCGTTAAGAACAACCCAAAGAATTGATATACCCACGTACTTATCAAAATCAGCGTAGCTATCAAACGTAAGGGGATATATTTCTGGTGGACTACATTTTTAAAGACGCAAAGGACAATTCAGTTCACGCTACCCCTGTTTGAATGGCGCTTTAGAAGTAATTATTTGCTTAATAGAGAAAGAAGATCCCACTTTATAAAAAATAATTAGATTTTTATACTATATTAAATTCAAATAGTACAGTTTAACAGGCTATACTGCTCATCATACAGCTGTTTACGACATCGAGCTTATAATAATCCAAAAAACAACGTGAAAGAAATTCAGAAAACAGACAAAAACACAGATGTCCAGCAGAAAAAATGATCAAAAGTACCTCAATGATATCTTGCATCTCATTTTTCCTCAAACTTATATTTTTATTGTGTGACCCATCTCAACTTTTTATTATATTGAGGATAAATCTCGTTTTTTTCAAATCATGAATGCTTAAAGTAATGGAGAATTAATTAAAGCCTTTCACTATCAATACCGTAATAATTAACAAAAACATAATTAGGTTTTATAAATTAATCAATTCATCTTTTTTTTAATTTGTGATGGATTATTGAGAGAAAAAGTTATGAGATGTGACAATTAGACCACATCACAAACTATTACAACCAATAGTTCAAACATAAGGCAATGACTATTCAGCCATCTGGATGCACCATGTGCATTTGATGGTCGTACGCCTATCATACAGCATACGACAAATTCATCGCGAGCAATTCACCGACGTAAAATTCACTGTGGGAAAATTCACCGCCACGACAAATTCACCGCCAAGTGAATTGTTGACGGTGAATTTTACTTGGCGGTGAATTTTCCCACGATGAATTGCTGGAGGTGAATTTTTCGTCAATGAATTGCTGGGGTGAATTTTCCTAGAGCCCTATCATACATGTCGCTAACAATCTATCTATGGAAGGAATGATTATTCCATAGTAGCATAGCCCCCATTGCACGTGTGTGTCAAAGTGGAGTTTGTTGGCATGCACGTTTTTTTATCATGCATCTACTTAAGTCCAACTTGGCATTTATAACCATAGGTGTGCATTTATTTTTCTTGGTCTGGAGCATTCACTTACTATGACATGTTACCCATGATCTTTTCTCCAGTATTTACCACATGTTTCTTGCATTTTTCCGTACTTATTTATACAAGGCCCTTTGTACATTTCAAAACATCTCATTCACATCAATGGTTAAATAGCTTCTTTTTGGTTGCTTCTCATTGTTTGGCTGTTTTGGCTTGCAGCATAGGCTCTTGGGTGCATCGACATGGTATCAAAGCTACTATGACTGTAGCCCTTTCTGCCCATTGAGTTTTCACTAGGTCTGAGTCTACATTGTGCAGGGAATTGCTAAAGAAGCTTGTGCCTTTCCTGTGCCTAAAATCCCACTTCCAGCTCTTTGTTCTTGGCGAAAGTCTCAAGGTCCACCGACAGACCTGTTGTGTCCCACCCGTAGTCACCGAGGAACTCATCGGTCTAGTAGGATGGGGGATCCCTTGAGAAGTGTCCCAATTATTTCACCCTGTCCGGCCCGTACCACGGGGAGCTTGATACGAGTGCTTTGACAGTCTTGGTCATGCCCCTCTGCATGTTCACGCACTCTCCCACATTCAGACTTTCCAGTTGCCTGGAAAACTTTTTTGCTATCTACCCTGCAAATGGTGGAGACGAGAGCTTCGCCATTAGGGTCATTGTTTCTTCCTGCTCTTGCTATGTTTCTCTCTGGACACTTGCTCTACGGGTGTTTTGGGATCCTAGGCTACTTGGCGTTTGGAGCAGAGACCAGAGAGATCATTACACTGAATTTGGGGAAGAATTTGATGACAGATCTGGTGCAACTAGTGCTTTGCCTCAACTTGCTCTTCACCTTTCCTTTGATGATGAATCATGTTCATGAGGTGGTGGAGCCCAATACTCATTTCTATTGAGGTCTCTGTGTGTCCTTGTGACCACCATTGTGGCTATGTTTGTGCGTAATTTTGCAGATTTTTTGTCTCTAGTGGACAGTAGTGTGTGTTGTGCTCTAGGTTTTGTATTGCCCGCATCGTTTCACTTGATTGCTTATATGAAGGAATTTCCATGGCTTCATGTGCTCGCTGATGTTCTCATCATCTTTGTCAAGTCTAGGTGTGAGCAAGGACTTTAGTCCAAAATTGGACGTGCAAAAATTCTTTTAGCTATTTATATAGCTGATTACACTGCATTCAGATGTGAGTAAAGGCTCACGTGGACAACTGAAGGTTGGATTGTTTTGTTTAATCTCGTGTTCGTTTTATGTGGAGGTTTGTGCTCCTTGTTACGTGGTGGCTTACACTAACCATGTTGATTTCTGCACTCATGGTGAATGGGTATTCTTCTATGGTTTGAATATGTGTTGTGACGTGGTGCTGGAACTCGTCAAATATCTCCCATTTCACTATCAACTTGGCCCATTAGGCCCCATTTTTTTTGCAATTATTTTTTTTGGTGGTCACGTGGAGCGATCAAGAGCTATTGTGGACTCCAAAAGTGTCTAAAATAGGGTTTTTTTTCAAATTTGCACAAATTTTGCAAATGGATTCTGTTTTCAATAACCGAGCTACCATCGAAAAGCTGCTTCAACGATCTTCACTATGGATGAGGTGTTTTCTGGAAATTCTATCATTTTATGCCATTTTTTACTAGCTTGAAGTTGCAAGTTGTTACTATGATATCTCTTGGAAAATTTGGTGCTTGTAAATTGTAAAATCAGTTTGAATATATTATGGGGGGTGTATTTTACATTTTAGTCCTTTGAGTGCCCTTGTATATCATGTTGGACCCTAGGATTGATTTTCTCACTCCACACAACTATCACACACGGAAGCTCAAGATGTCACAATTGTTGCAATCTTGGGGTCTATGGCAACTATTGGATGCTGACCAACCCAAATTCACTAAAACATTTGAGCAATTTGTTCATAGAAACAAAATGGATGAGGCTAAAGGACTCATAGGTCTTCATGTGTCTAATAATTTTTTGTTTCATATTGTTGAGTGTAAAACACTTAAAGAGGTGTGGGATAAGCTTGCAAAGTTGTATGGTAAGGTTAATCAATTTAGGATCTTGCAGCTTGAAGCCGATCTCACTTCTCTCTCTCTAGATGCTTTTTCCCTCTATTCAGGATTTCATTGCATAATTCAAGTTGATTTTGTCTCAATTAAAAGGATGTGGTGATGCCAAAGAAGATAAGGAGTGTATTTTCTTGATCTTGTCTAAGCTTAGAGGTCATTTTCAAGTGTTTTCCTCTACCTTCTATTCTACTATGGATTCTATGAGGGAAGATCATAAGATGCCTTCTTTTGAGGAGTTTTGTGATCACTTGATGAGGGAGTAGGCCAAGTTGATTTAGATGGATGCTCTTCCTAAGAGTCATGCTTTAATGGATCAATCTTCCAAGGGAAAGGGTAAGAATAAGAAGAAGTCTAAGATAGATTCATCTTTTAGTGGTGAGCCTTCCTCCAAGCCTAAGGCAAAGACTGATCAAAAGGATAATCCTACACTTTCTCCTCCTTCTAACTCAAGCAGGTCATCTTCTAAGTCTAAGAAGAAGGAGAATTGTTCCTTTTGTGGAAAATCTGGGCATAATGAAGCACATTGTTTTGAGAGGCTAAGAACATTACAGGAAGCTATGAGGAAGCATAATCTTTCCATGCCTAAGTCTTCTTCCTCAGGAAAAGAGCAAGCTCTCTTAGCTATGGATTTGTCCTCTACCAGTTCCAATTGGATTCTTGATTCTAGTGCTTCTCATCAAATGACTCATACTATCAATTTTTTTAATTCTCTTTCTGATAGACATACTTTGCATATTGTTGTTGGGAACTCTTCTCAAATTCCAATTTTGGGGACAGGCTCAGTTCATATGCAAGATGGTAGCATTAATGATGTTCTTCTTGTTCCTAATATTTCACAGAATTTTCTCTTTTTCTATCAGATTTGCAATCATAGTGATCAAAGGCTTATTGAGTTCTCTCCTACTAATGTGACCATTCAAGAGATGCAAGATCCTGAGAAGGTCATTGCTACAGGCACAATTGACCATGCAGCCCGTTTGTATAGGTTTGATGGATTTGAACTTCTTCATCGAGATCATCCCTTATTGCTCATTCAAATTCTATGAGCAAGCTTTGGCATGAATGGTTTGGGAACCTAAATTATAGATATCTTCAACAAATGAGCACACAAAATTTAGTAATTGGTCTACCTCAGATCTCTTGTTCAAATGGAGTTTTTCAAGGTTGTGTGCTCGGAAAGCATCATAGGGATCCTTTTTCGAAGTGTATGGCCACACGTGCTTCAGCACCCCTTGAGTTGGCGCATAGTGACCTCATGTCCTTGCCCACTCCTTCATTTTCAAGGGCCAAATATGTGCTCACCTTCATTGATGATTTTTCTAGGCATACTTGGGTGTATTTTTGAAGTATAAGGATGAGGTTCTTTGACATTTCATGTCCTTCCTTGCATTTATAGAGAAGCAGTCAAGACGTTCCCTTCAAAAGATTCACACAAATATTGGGGGGGATTATGTCAATCAGGCATTTCAGGAATTCTATCATGCTAAGGGTATTCTTCATCAAGACACAATTCCATACAGTGCTTGGCAAAATGATGTAGCCAAGCGAAAGAATATAACTTTATGCGAGATGGCCAATTGTATGCTACAGTCTAGATCCATGGCTCCCACCTTTTGGGCAAAGGTTGTCAATTGTGCCAACTATATTCAAAACTCTATGCCCCACAAGGATGTACAAAATATGACTCCCGAGGAGGCTTGGTCTCATGTCAATCCCAAGGTTTCCTACTTTAGAGTATTTGGGAGTGATGCATGGACATTCATTCCAAATGGTTGATGCAAGACAATGGAGAAGAAAAGTCAATGGTTTAATTTTGTTGGCTATTGTGAGGATGTGAAGGGTTATCGGTTGTTTGATCCTGTCACTCGAGAGGTTCATTTTTGTCATGATGTTCAATTTGACGATTCTTTCACTCTGAAGGATTCTCCATCACAAGCCTCTCCCTCTCTTCTTCCTAGTTCTTCTTAAGAGGATGTTGTGCTTCTAGAGGATGATGATGATGCTCCTAACGATGTTCTTGATGATGGTATAGATCTTGTTGTTGATATTACTCCATCTTCTCCTTCTCCTCCACCTACACCCCATCGACCTTTATGGGCTCGTACACTTCTTGAGGATGTTGTTTCTCTTGCAGGTGATCCCACAGCTATACGTTGCACTTGTTCCCACACTTCTAGCATCAATCTTTTGAGTCATGCAGTTTCTACTGATCCTCAAAAAAAATTGAATGCTTTGGGTGTTCTAGAATGGGATAGTGCTATGATAGAGGAGTATTCCTCCTTAATGAAGAATCACACTTAGGATTTGCTTCCTCTTCCCAAGGGATGAATGTTGGTTCGGTGCAAGTGGGTGTATCGTACCAAGTTTGCAACTAATGGTTCTATTGATAAGTATAAGGCTTGTCTAGTGGCTAAGGGATTTTCTTAGGTTGAGGGTATTGACTATTTCAAGACCTTTGCTCTTGTTGCAAAGATGGATTCCATCCACCTTGTGCTTTCTATTGTTGCATCTTAGGGTTGGTCAGTGTATCAGATGGATATGAAGAGTGCTTTATTGCATGGTGATCTTCATGAGGATATCTATATCAAGCAGCCACTAGGCTTTGTGCAAGACCTTTCACTTGTTTGGAGGCTCTGATGTTAATTGTATGGTCTCAAATAGGCTCCTAGAGCTTGGTATGAGAAGATGGATAGTTTCTTGCTTGCTTATGGATTCACTAGATGTCACTTTGATCCTATAGTTTACATTCAAAGGCATGGCGGGGATCTTCTCATTTGTGTTCTTTATGTGGATGACTTGATTCTCACGAGGAGTTCTCCTACCATAATTGAGGATACTAAGTGAGATTTGATGAAACATTTTGATATGACAGATCTTGGTATGTTGCATTACTTCCTTGATCTTCAAATCCATCAATCTTTTGTCGGTATTTCTATCTTCCAATAGAAGTATGATCTTCATTTGCTTCAAAGGTTTGGGATGGTTGATTGTAAGCCATCCCCTACTCCTTTTCAATCAGGTGTTGTTTTTTCCACCAGTTGCACTACTCCATCCATTGATTCTACTTTGTATCAACAGTTGGTTGGCAACCTTTTCTACTTAACACCTAGTTGTCTTGATATTTCCTTTACAGTTGGTCTTGTCTCCTATTTCTCTCAAGATCCTCATGAGAGTCATTGGAAGGCAGCCAAGTGTATCTTATGGTACATTCAGGGCACTACACAATTTGTCATTCACTACACATCAGGTGCTACTGAGATTGTGGGATTCACTAACTCAGATTGGGTTGGTGATGTTGATGATCGAAAGACTACTTTTGGATTTGTTTTTTGTCTTGGTTCCGGTCTGGTTGCTTGGTCTTGCAAGAAGAAAACTGCTATTGTATTGTCATCAACTAAGGCTCAGTATCAAGGAGTTGTCTTAGCTAGTCAAGAGGTTCTTTAGCTTCGATAATTGATGGTTGATTTTGGATTTCCTCTTGATCATCCCACTATTCTTTGGTGTGATAACCAGAGTGCTATACATATTTCTCGCAACCCCATGGAGCATCAATGCACTAAGCATATTGAGATCCACATGCACTTCATTTGGCAGCTCATTTAGTTTGGTGTTCTTGCTTTGGAGTATTTTCCTACGAATCAGTAGGTTATGGACATCTTTACTAAACCTTTGGCATCTCCTCGCTATCTTCAGTTGTGATTGATGTTAGGGGTGAAGGAAGTTGTCCTTAGGGGTCTTGAGGAATCCTCCTTCCATTCACTTTTGTTTTGTTCTCTCTTTTGGAGAGGAATTTTCTCTCATAGGGTTTTTCTCCTTTTCTCTGTTTATGAGAGATTTGCATTGCATTGCATTGTAGTTGTACATGGGTACCTAACAAGGCTTTATTTTTGGGACATATAATGCATCTCATATTACATTTTCATTCATTGAACTTGCATCTCCTACATATTTCTTCGTAAGTTGCACTTAAGGGGGGGTGTTGGCATGCATGTTTTTTATCATGCATCTTCTTAAGTCCAACTTGGCATTTATAACCATAGGTGTGCATTTATTTTTCTTGGTCTGGAGCATTCATTTTGGGTGGTCACTTGCTGTGGCATGTTACCATGATTTTTTCTTCAGTATTTACCACATGTTTCTTGCATTTTTTCCTTCTTATTTATACAAGGCCCTTTGTACATTTCAAAACATCTCATTCACATCAATGGTGAAATAGCTTTTTTTTGGTTGTTTCTCATTGTTTGGTTGTTTTGGCTTGTAGCACAGGCTCTTGGGTGCATCAACAGAGTTTTCACTATAGGTACAAAGTAATAAATTATTATAAATATTATATTGTATTAATATCATCACAATAATAAAAATACTAAGAAAAATATTTAAAATAATTTTTAAAAGTTATATTATATTTAATTGTATTACATATGGAAATGGCTAAGAAAAACCTTTGAGATAACTTTTAAAAATATTATATTTAATTGTATTGCATATTAAGCAAAAGGGACCTAGATAGGAGTGAATAGTAATGAGAGTAAACAAAAAAGAATTGGCAGCCATCTAAAAAATTCCACCAGCCCAAAACCACTTTGTACCTACAACAAAATGTCTAGACAAACATGTGCATTGGGGCTATGGCCATTGATGCACACAATGCATCGTGATGGCTAGATAGTTGTTGCCATGTCACTAGCTATCCAACTATTAAGATGCACCATGTGCATCCAATGACTATATGCTTGTCATACCTACTCCTAATAGTCTGTTTGTGGAAGGAATGATTATTTTGTAGCCACCAGCATAGCCCTTTATGCACATGTTTATCAGACTATAGCTTCCGTTGAAGGTACATAGTATTTTTGGGGTGGTGAAATTATTTTAAGTCGACTGCCGATTTTTTTCTCTCATTACTATTCGCTCCTATGAAGGCCCCTTTCACTTAATATGCAATACATTTAAAAAAATAAAATTTATCTCAAATTTTACTCTTACTAGTCTTATATTAATGTAATATAATATTTATAATATATTTGATATAAATATAATATAATATAATTATATATATAATATACTACAGTTATAATATAATATTATCATATCATATAATAATATAATATAAGAATTATATTATATATTTATTATATTTATATTACAGTATTATATTTGTATTATGTTATATTTATATTATATTTATAATTTTATTACATGACATTATATTTATTACATGTTATAGTGTATTATATTATATTATAACAATATAACATTATAATATTATAATATTATAATATAACAATATAACATTATGTTATAGTGTATTATATTATATTATAATTCATCATTGTTGGCCGAAGCACAACAATATTAATTACTATTCTAATCTTTTGTGCTTCGCATGCTTTCTGGGTATTTTGATTACCAGCTTAATTGGTTTTCTAAATTCTTCTATACAGGCTTGCAATTCTACCAACATCGGTGGTGAGAGCCATAGGGTGGAACTGACGGGTTGTAAGGAGCTAAAAACAACAAAGGTTTGGGAGATTTTGGAGAAGGGCGGGATAACCAAGTATATTGAAAAACTCCATGGCTGGGACCTGAACATCACTAGGCTTTTTGCCAAGGATTGGAAGGATGGAGAGATTATTTTGTTTGGGAGAAATTTTTCTATTGATGAGCAACTAATTTTTGAGGATATGGGGCTTTCTATTGAGGGCATCAAGTTTTACAGGGATAGGAAACTCTCCAACCAGGCTATGCAAAAAAATTTGAAGATAGAGAAGGAAAAGGAGGACCTGAGAAGGACTACCAAAAGTAGTTAGGATTCTTTGAAGATCGTCTCACATTGGAGGAAGGTGTTGAGAGTGCTAATGGAGTACATTACCTTGGACAGTCGATACACTAGGGTTTTTGGGTACCATTTTGTGCTCCTCAACCATTTCCGGCATCAGGTTAGGGTTTCCTTCCCTTTCTATCTTGCTACCTCTCTAAATGCTAGTCTTGAGAACTATAGTCAGAATTTGATTAGGCATTCTATTCCTCATGAGGGTTTGCTTGTTTTAATCTTTGAGCATTTCAAAGCTATGTCTACTCTGTCCCACCAGACCCCTTCTTCTAGGGGAAGGGTTGCTACTAAGGGAAAAGGAAAGTCTAGTGTCTCTCCCCAAGAGAAGGGTAAAAGAAAGGTCTCGGAGGATCCCTCTTATGATATTAATCAGGATGATTTGCAGTCAACCCCCTCTTTGAATTACTCTAGTTACCTTGCCACTGACAGAGAGGATAGGCCCCATTATCCCAGTGAACTCAAGGTGGATGACCATTACTTTAAAGTTGAATGTGAATTCCTTGATGACATTCTTGCTATTTCCCATAATGGGTTTGTGGATTTCTTTTGGTTAATCAAATGGGTGTTTTTTGAGATTAAGGAACTTAAACTAAATTAGAGGGCTATGAACAGTAAACTAGAAAAGGATGATAAAAGTGGCAATAATAATAGAGACTGTAAAGATAAGGCCACCGACTTACGGACTGAGGAAGAGAAGAAATACATGGTGGAGTGCCTCAAGAAAATAGTTGAGGATTTGCAGCAATTTAAGAGCAACCATGATGGAAAGCTTTCTGGTATGGAGGAAAAGATTAAGAACATAAAAGATTCTATCCACAAGGTGCTGGAAATGAGCCACAAAATTTTAAAATCTATAGCGTAGACCATGAATACGATGGTGGATAATCTGGAAAATGTCTATCACGTCAGGGTTGTTGTGTATGTGGATGTTGAGAAAGAGGAAAGCCAGGTGGAAGGCATGGGGCTGAGTAAAAGAACCAAAGTGAATCTAAAGAGGAAGGCTAACCAGGCTCTTGTTAACATTTAGGAGATTAAGAAAGTTGTTTTAAATATGAATAATCTTGA
>VDFB02291702.1:0-26683 GCA_007258455.2 Sequoia sempervirens
TAATTAAGGGAAGGCTCCCCCTTTCCTACTAACTAAAACAAATATGGGTGGAACGATAACCTTTCCTCTTGTTTCAGGAAAGATTAAATTCTTTTCTCTTCGCAGAAAAGTAGCATTAACTTTTAAATAAACTCTTACAACAGCTTGCAATAAAATCGAGAGAAAGGAAATGAAGTTTCCTGAAAGCACAAAGACTTTCGTCACTTCCTCCGAGACGGGAAAGCAATCTTCAAGCACAAAGTCTTGAGAATTTGAGATCCTATCTACCCTTTTGAAAGATAATTTGAGAACAAGTTGCAATATATAACAGCACAAAGTCTGTAAGTATAATGCATTCAAGGATCACCTAATATGAGAATTATTACAAGTACAAAGACTTATAATTCTTCCTAATTCCTAATCAAAAATTAAGCTAATTTAACCTTTCAAACTATGAACTCAAATTTTAATACTCACAGCACAAAGTCTGCAGATATTTCAAGTGAAACTTTCTTTAGCAATTTTCCACAATCTCCAAATAATCACAAAGCAATGCTCCAAAATGACATAAGAACACAATGGATGCAAAGTAGGACTTCAACACAAAGTCTGAAATTTCCAATTCTTTGATATTACTTGAAAAATAACAACTTATAACTATAAAGCTCAAAGTCTTTATGAGTACAAAATTGTGCAGAATTTTCTTGCTTGCCAAAAAGATAAAGATTACAAAAGACCCTCTCAAGTATTTATAGGAGAGAGGTCATGAGAAAAAGGTGGGAGGATCCCAACTAACTTGAGAAATTCTCTCAACCACCAACTACTTGCAATTGACTTATTCCAAATTATAATCTTAATTTATCTTTACTTGTAATTTGATTACATGTAATTACAATTTCTGCCTTTACATGTAATTTGTCCAAAAGGAACAAAACTGAAAATTAAATAACACTTCAATTATTTCTATGGCTGTCTTTGAAACATTGGAATTTGTGAATGGAATTTTGTAGTTCATCAGGATTTTGTCCTTGAGTGTTCTTGGCAACAACAACTGTCTTGATGATGGTATCAAAACATCTGATGATTAACAATCGATGTTCTTCCAATGCAATCTGCATCTTATTAAGAAATGCATGATGATCTACAAATTTGCTGATAGATTGTGCAGTGAAGGTTTCAGCTTCTAGTTCTTGATGAAATTTTGTTGTTAATGCTGAAAGTATAGCATCTTCAGGAAGTACTTCACCATTTTGATCCTCTAGCTTGCAAGATTCCTTTTCAAAGCTTGAAGTGATACCCTGTTCTGCTTCAACCACTATCTCTTGAGCAACCTGTATATCTGAAATGAGCTCTTTGAATACCAATGTTTTGTTTAACAGGGGCTCTTCAGCTTCAATATACATTTCTCTGTTTGGTATTATTGCATTGGCACATAAGATTTCCAAACGTTCTTCATTTAAAGTATACCAACTCTTCAAATCTCTTTCCATAGATTCCAAGCTTTGTTTGAAAGTGTTTGAAGTTTGGCGTAGTTTCAACTTTGCTATCTTTATATTATTCATTACATCAAGGCCCTTTTTAACCACTTGAGTACTTTGATTTATCAATTGATCAACCCAAGAATCAATTGCCCTTGCTTTTTGTCCAGCCTTTTCAATTTGTTTCATGGATTCTTTAGAAATAGAGGAAGACAATGAATCAACCATCTCTGAAGATTTGGTAATCTTTTGAATTACCGAAACAAGTTGTGCATTCTCCTCTTTCAGCTTTTCTTTTTTTGCCAAGAGTTCATTATAACTGTGTCAAGATTGTTACTGAACTTTGGGCATCTTGCATCATGCTAGCATGTGTTTGTTTGCCTAAATCCACCCTAGTGAATTTGTAGTCAAATATTTGCATTTCTTCTGGTGACTTGTCTGCAAGAGGTTCAACTATTTCTGCATACTTCATCCTATTGTTGTCCACAACCACCCGTGAAACCATTTTAGCTTTCTTTGCAACCTTTGGCTTTGATTTCTTCAACTGTTGGAAATCAAACACATCAAGAGAGATTGCTTGTTTCTTTCTCTTTAAAGTGACTGAACTGTACCATGGAGGAAGATCCAATGTATTTTTATCTGAAACAGCAACTGTGGTTTGTGTAGAAACAGATTCATTTTGTACCACAGTTGTTACCCTAGGAGATATCTCGGTGTGAATTACAACAAGAGTTTGTTCAGATGGTGTATTGTGATCAGCATTAGCCATAAAGCAATCAAAACTTGCAGCTGATGTATCTATCTCTAGAAGTGTCATCTATGATGTCATTGGATACATCGGATTGGCATAAAAAATATTCTCCAAATTATCATGCATGTTCTCCATAGAAGTAGTCAATGTGGATGAAGTTGAAGTATGAAGAACAACTTCCGTAGGAGCAATAGAAGAGACAAAAACCGTTGAGAAAGAATCAACATCGCTATCAATTTGAGACACAGGAGACAATATTGATACTGGTGCAACATCAATATGTGGAGACATCATACTTAGAACAGTAGGAGATTCAAGAACATCTCCTTCTTACTGATCAATGATTTGGATCTGCGTCTCTTTAACTTCCTTCCCTTTTAATGTTGTTTTCTCCAAAGGTTTTTCCGCAGCACGACTGACTTTTAACTTGATTTTGGTTCCTGAAGAAGAAGCACCTTCCTTGGACTTATCTCTGACTGCTGACTTCAATCCAACAGGTCCAGCTAAATCATCATCATCATTAACTCTGATTTTTATGGTTTTGACACCTATACTCTTGAGCCAAGAATTAGTATTTTCCAAAACTGATTGAAATATGTTAAAGATAGAACTTGATTCTTTATGAGACCACTGTATTGCTGGAATAGAAGCGTCAACAACCCTTTGTTCCTCATACTCTGGATCTAAAATCTGCCCATCATCAATCACTCCTTCTGGGATCAAGGTCAGATTAAGATCAATAATTTGTTCAACTGTGAGCCTGCAATAATCCATTCTATGGATGTCCTTCTCTGTTTGAAGATCTACCCAAATATCTTCAAGGCGATGTACATGTGTGAAAGCTCTTTTTATCTTGTCTTTCATTCCTTTGTAGTCAAAATCTGTTCTTGCCTTGTGTTGTACCCCAAAATTAAAATTTTGTTACACTTAGACACATTTTGAAGAAATGAGTAAAAGTCTTGTTAAATGGAGTCAAAGGTCAAAATTTGGGTGTGCATGCTTGCATGAAGGGGTTAAAACACAAAAATTCAAATCGGCTTGATCTGGGTCTGCTTAGAGCAGCTTAATCTACAAAACCCAGATCTCAGTTTTTCATCCCTCCTTTTTAGGAAAACTGCTATTTTAGAAATTTTCTAAAAATAGTAAATTTTTCTGGGTCTTTTTGGGTTTCTTTGGAAATGGATACTGGCAAAACTTTCTAAAAATAGAAAGTTGGTCCATTAAGGTCCAAATTGATTTAGATTAGCTCAAAAATACTTCCATATCGAGTTGAATTGATCAAAATCTCAAAATAATTAGTTTTGCCCTAGTGGGTCTATTAGGTTTTAGGCTCTCCCGGGGAGCTCAGGGTCATCAATGGAGGGCAGTCGGTACCGGTGTCGATTCAATGATCAGCATCGAACAAGGTGGAAAATGATGAACTGCATGTTGACGAGGTAAGCAGTGAAAAGATTGACCATATGCCTTGACTTGAAACGGTGAAAGAGCCCATCTTTTTAGGGCATCAAATGGTGAAACTAGGGTTTGAGCTCTCAGTCAAAGTTATTCAGAATCCTTCCAACTCCGCAGCAAGTCCGGCGATGTAGTCAACGGATCATCCAGTCACCCGGAATTCGAGATCAAACGGAGCAGTTTCAAACAGGAGACAAAGTGAAAATTATAAAAATGTCAGAAAATTTTCTAAGTCTAGAAGTTTTTAGAGCCCCAGGTGCCCAGGGGCGCCCAGTCTTTTGGAAGGGAAAATCCAACAATTAAGGTTTGCAAATGTGCTCAATCTCTCCAGAATTCAGGTAGCTTCGCAATGGCTGTCTTCGTCAGAGCATCTGACTTGTCGTTCTCCGGCAAATCCAGATCGAGCTGAAAGTATGGAATAATAGGTTCAAATGTGAAGATGAAAATCAGGTAAAATATTCTAAGTCTGAAGCAAATGGGAGCCCCTAGAAGAGAAAGGCACTGATGATTTCGAGAGCCCAAATGAATGATTTTGCCAATGAAGCCTCCAAGATCACTTCTGGGGCTGGTCGGGCTTTCCCGAGGATCCTTGTTTCACGTCGATGAGTCGGCGGATCCCGAGAGATCACCGGCCGAGAGGCTGAGGAATAGAGAGGAGTCACGAGCAAAGGGAGGCAAAGGAGAGTCAAAGCGAAGAGAAATACAGGAAAAATGGCTAACAACTGAAGTTGAACCCTTTGGAAATGGGCTCCCATGAATTTTAAGGTTGAAACGAAGTTTTAGCCAGAAGTGTCTCCAAGGTGATTTTCTCAGAATCAGTCGAGCTTCACGATGAATTATTCAACTCCTCCATCGGATCATCCGAACATCCAGAAATCAGGATCAAACCAGGGGTCAAAATTGAAGAAAAGTTGAAAACTTGAGAAAATGGTTAAGTCTGGTGAACTTGGGTGCCCCTGGTGAAGAAAGGCGCCCAAGATTTTGAGCCCTGAGATGTTAGAATTTGCAAATACGGCTTCTAAGATCACTTCGTCAGTTTCAGTCGAGCTATCCAATGAAGATGACGGTTAGTCGATTGGATCAGCGTAGCTCCCGGAATCAAGATTTCATCATTTGATCAAAGGGAAAAGGAAGAACTTGAAAATCATAAAAATGGCTAACACTGTGAAAGTTCAGAGCCCCTGGAGGAAATGGGCTCCCATGAATTTGAAGATCAAAACGAAGTTTTCCGTCAAAGGCGCCTCCAGAAAAATCTTCTTAGAAACAGTCAGGCTACGCGATGAATCATCCAGCTCGTTCATTGGATCAATCTGGAAGCTGAAGATCGAGGTCAAAGTAAGGGGTCAAAATGGTGAAAAGTTGAAAAAAACTCAAAAAATGACTAACACTGGGTGAAGTGGGCGCCCCTAGCCAAGAAGGGCGCCCAACTTACAATGCCTTAGTGAAATTTTCAAAGTTTTCAAAAAATTCAAAATGGCAAGAGGAAGGGAATGTCCAAGTTCATTGAACAGACCAATTTTTAGGGTTTTGAAGATAAAAACAAAAGAAAGCAAACCTATTTCAAACCCTAAGTATATTTAAAACATCTCTTCCATTCAATCTTCATCATTTTTGCAGGTGGCGTCCAAAGGAGAAGAATAGAGCAGCAAATTTGAAGTTTTATTTCAAGATCCAAGAGCTCAAGGTTGCTGATTTTCAAGAATAATTTTTAGACCAGCAACATAAGATCTTGCTTTTTCATGCTTTTCATCGAGAAAGATCAAATTTTTGAAGGAGAGGTCAAAGATTTTTTTAATTTTCAGCCATCACGGGTTTCTTCATCTCATTCTTCTGAAGATTTTTTAGAGAAATTCATGAAGTTGCAGCAGCTGCTTTTTCCTTGCATGTCAGTAAAATCTTCAAGGTTTGCAAATTCGGATCATCTGGGTCCTCTCAAAACAGTCTTCTGAAGAAAATCCATATCACAGCTTTTTCAAGAAAATTTCAAATTCTAGGGTTGGCTGTTTTTTTGATCAGCCATCAGTGTTTTTCGAATCTGATCAACTGGGTCCATTTCTAATTGTGATACGAGAGCGAGCAGGGTGCCGGCTTTTCCGTTGAAAAATTGAAGAAATTAGGGTTTGCTGCTTTTAAGTCAAAATTCAAGATTTTCAAAAGCTTGAGCGATAAGGTTGTCTTGCAACAAAATTGACAAAACCCATATCTCAAAAAGAATTTCCAAAAATTTGTCCGTTTGAGACCCGAAAAACCCGGCATTCTAAAAATAGAAAGTTGCTCAAAACATGCGAACATAAGAAGCTAGTTCTGATCTGTTCTTGGTTTTAATAGCGGTACCTCATCGAGTTTAAGACCAAATCAGCACTATGTCAAAACTTCATCATCTCAGCTGAAGAACGAGAGAAGGTGTGATATGAGGAAAAGGAAAGGTATCGGAAAAGAGTTGTGCAATACTCTTCTGTTGAAAATCAAGAGAGGTGTCAGAAACATAAAGTTGCAAAGCCGCCAAGTTATCAATTAGTGAGTCATCTTTTTGGGCAGTGATGTTTTTCAAGAACAGAACTCATAAAGCAGCCAAAGAAGTGAAGGATTCTCTAAGTTTGATCACAGAAGGCGAGGAGATCTTGGAGAATCAGAATATTGCCTTAGATGGTATCAATGCACCTAACGGGACTTACGGTTCACGCTTTTGGCAGTCATGATTTGGAATTCAAAGCGGCTTTCATCTAGAAGCATTCTTTCCACTTTCTTTCTATTCTTGGAGCAATTCTTATCCATTCTTTGAAGAAGATAATTGTAATAGTTGGCGTTTCCCGCTTTTTCTGCTTTCTAGGGTTTTAGGTGTTATCTTATTTCTAGATTTAGAAATAAAGCTTGCTTGCTGAGCAAGCCCTAGATTGTGAAAGCAAGGAGATTTTAGGGTTCCCTACTCCTCTGCTTGTCTATAAATAAGAGCCTTTGCTCATTAGTTTCTTTGACGGTTATTGTGATAGCAAATTGCTGAGTCTCTTTTAGCCAGCAAGCTATTATTCAGTGTCAGTTCACTTGTGTTTATGATAGCGAATTGTTGAGTCTCTTTTAGCCAACAAGTAGTTGTTGTAATAGCTGTCCCTTTTGTGTAAGAACAAGTTTGCAAGCCTCTTTAGCTGCAAGTTCTTGTTAAAGGTAAATATTAGGATAATCTTTTTTGTTCCAAAGTTTGAGAAATAAAATCATGAGCCTCCTTTGCCTTGGTCTAAAATCTCAAATTTTCATTACTTGTGTTATGCTTTTATGATCTTGATTTCAGCTTACATTGAAGTGTGTAGATGTTTGTTGAGAAAGAGTTTATTGAAGCACTTTGTCAGAGATTCAGCCTTGTTCATTTCTAGTTTCTCTTGCTCTACGTATTACTTGAGAAGTTAGAAACATCTTTAGCTTAAGTTAGTCGTAGTTGAAGTTCTTAAATCAGAAAATCTCAGCTGCGGCGTTTGTGTTTTATAAACCTTGTGCTCTAGCTGATCAAAAGATAGGCAACTTAGTTTTAGTTTACTTTCTTTCAAACACCATGTCGGCAAAGGGCTTCCCCTCCTAATTTGAAGAAGCGGTTTATCACGGTACGCAGAGCTGTCTACTGTTTTCAAATCGCATTCGAGTCAATTTAGCGTAACACCTTGAATCTTTTTAATTTGATCTCCTGAATTTCAGTTTCCATTGCCTTTGCCTTTGAGGTAGTTGTCAAAGAGTATCTCCCAATCTGCAATGGATTATGAGACGAGATACTTACTCCAGCTTTATGTTGTATAGCTTGTCGTGCATGTACTGTCATCAACTGCCTTGCAAGCTCCATTAAAATAATTTTATCTGTTGGATATCTTGGAAGCATGTATGGCTGATCTTCAAAACAGCCAACTCTCATGTAGGTAAAATTAGGAAACTAAAGGAAGAGACAACCATATTCATTGACCTTCTTCCAAGCAGCGTCAGATGCTCTGTTGTTTTGCAAGGTTTTGTCAAATAGACACATGAAATGACCAAAGAATGCATCTTGGACTCTTCTATAATGAATTCTGCTTGGTCTCAAAGGCAGCTGATCATAATACTCCCAAACTGGAACTAGTGATCTATCTCCTTTGGTAGAAAGGCCTGGAAATTGTCTCAATGAAGCTGCTATGTAGACCAAATAGGAGTTCATGTAGAATGTGAGCATAGTGGGAACTTGTGCAAGCTGCTCACATAAACTATCGCTGATTATCTCACCCCAAAAGATTGGGTGTTGCGCCTTCCTTATCACCACTATGAACTTGTACATCCACTTCTCAAAAACATTAGAAAATTTCAATCCCATTATCCTGCTCAAGAGTGTGATTATATCATTGATCTCTTCTTTGAATTCAGATCGGTATAGCTTAGGCCACCAAGACACACAAGTTCGACGCTTCAGAAGCCATTTAGTATTGATATGTTGTATACAATTTGCTTTCTTTTGTTCATAGTGATCAAGAGCACTCTTTATTGAGATGTCTGAATATATTGGAACATTTGGAACTCTAAAAATTATATTAATGGTTTATGGATCAAGCCTAATGACCACATTACCATCATCATCTCTGATAGTTCTGGATTCTCTATCAAAGCGAGCTCCACATGCAAGGACAAACTCCGGTTCTAGGGAAGCAACAGGAAAAGAGGAAACCAAATGGATGTGACTTCTCAGCAACAACTGCATATCATGAGAAGTTGATTTCACAGTTCTCTTAAGAAACTCAGACATATTAACATGTCCGATCTCCGTGTCTCTGATTTCTTCGATGTTTGAGACCACATGAGAAGGAGGAATCTCATTCTGATACTTGTCATACTTGTACTTCATCATTTTGTTTGGTGGAGAAGCTGGTTCCTCCGTCATTGAACAAGAACCTGCAAGGCTGCGATGAAAATTCCATAAAGTTAAGACATCATCAACATTAACAGGTGTAGACATGGCGAAGACTCTAACTCAAAATGGTGTTTTTGCTGTATGAGCATTATAACTCATTTCGGATCTTTGGAGGCTGATTGCAAGTGAAAGGGACATGTGTTTTTCATGACAAATGGAAAAGTTAGATTGCATCTTTGAAAAGTATAAGTCAGAACTTTCAACTTGCATTTGCAGTCAAGCTTAAAAAGTTCAACTTTTAGGCACTTATAAGGCATTTCGGGATTTTAGGAAGCCATTACAAGTTTTATTTTCTTGTGCTAACTTGTACTTGCATTTTAGGCAAAAATGCCCTACTTGTAATTGATTGGAAAAATCCCGATTTGCTTTCTAGGAACCTCGTGCAATCTTGCCCTGAAAAAATGGAAATGGGATTATGGAGAATGACTATAATGAAATAGAATGAAAAGAGCAAATAAAATGGAATAGGTAACGTTCAACTTTTTCTTTTTTTCATTAAAGAATAACGGATGGGACGCTTTTATGTAAAGCAATGGAAAACCACGTTTTTGTGAATGGAGGGCAAAATGAAGAAAACACGTTTTGTAATAAGGCACGTTTGATATGAATGAAAGGCGTTTTCAAGGACAATGCAAAACGCATTTTGAATAGAAGGCATTTTGAATAGAATGAAATGGAAAATGCATTTATATTATTAAAAGTGTATGGAATGGTGTGAGATGAAAACATGTTTTTGTGAGATGGGATGGTGATTTCACAAAAATGTTTTATTATTGGATAAATTTCAAACATCAAACAATGACGCCTTGAAAACATGAAACAAACATACTAAAATAAAAAAGAAATAACCAAAATAAAGGAGAACATACCTGCAATAAGTGATTGCAAACAAAAAAGAAAAGAAAACCTAGGACGCCTTGTAAAAAATCAGCCAAAGAAGTCTGATTAATCTCAGCTGAGGGCTCTTTTATTGCAACTAAACATTTAAGAATCCGCCATGAAAAGAGGAGAAGCAAATTCAAACACAAACTGCACTCTCCATTAATGGCGTCGGGTTTTTTATGACTCAGAGCAAGCAATGAAGTGATTTCAAAATGATATAAACTTGAATCGGAGCTTTTGGAGGCTTTTGCAAGTTCGCACCAAGTGAAATCGGGTTTTTGAGGAGCATTTGCAAGTTTACTCACTCGTCCGTTTTCGTGAAATTCTGAGTCATTTTTAGTGTGTTTTTGGTCAATTTCGGGTTTTTTTGGCATCACTGCAAGTAGGGGATTTAGTTTCTTATTGCAAGTCAATAATAGGAACTTTTTATCTCCATTGCAAGTGTTTTTTCTTTTAATTTTCTTTTTTTAAGTCATTTATAGGAACTTTTTGTATAACTTGCAAGTGTAGGAACTTTTAGAGCACTTTACAAGTTACTTTTTAAAAAGTGAACTTGCAAATGCTCCTCAAAAACCCGATTTCACTTAAGTTACCTATAATCAGGTCAAAAGTTCCTATTTTGAGTCCTTTCTTTTAAATTTATTTGCAATCACTTTAAAAAAGTCCGATTTCACTTAAAGTCACTTGCAATGACTTGAAAAAGGTCCGATTGCATGTGAATAAACTTGTTTTAAGTCTTCAAAAGCCCGATTGCACTTTAAATCACTTGCAATCACTTTAAAAAAGTCTGGTTCAAGTTAAAAGTAACTTGTAACATGCATAAAAAGGCCCGATTTGAGTCTTTCATGTGAATAAACTTGCAAATGCTCCTCAAAAACCCGATTTCACTTGGTGCGAACTTGCAAAAGCCTCCAAAAGCTCCGATTCAAGTTTATATCATTTTGAAATCACTTCATTGCTTGCTCTGAGTCATAAAAAACCCGACGCCATTAATGGAGAGTGCAGTTTGTGTTTGAATTTGCTTCTCCTCTTTTCATGGCGGATTCTTAAATGTTTAGTTGCAATAAAAGAGCCCTCAGCTGAGATTAATCAGACTTCTTTGGCTGATTTTTTACAAGGCGTCCTGGTTTTCTTTTCTTTTTTGTTTGCAATCACTTATTGCAGGTATGTTCTCCTTTATTTTGGTTATTTCTTTTTTATTTTAGTATGTTTGTTTCATGTTTTCAAGGCGTCATTGTTTGATGTTTGAAATTTATCCAATAATAAAACATTTTTGTGAAATCACCATCCCATCTCACAAAAACATGTTTTCATCTCACACCATTCCATACACTTTTAATAATATAAATGCGTTTTCCATTTCATTCTATTCAAAATGCCTTCTATTCAAAATGCGTTTTGCATTGTCCTTGAAAACGCCTTTCATTCATATCAAACGTGCCTTATTACAAAACGTGTTTTCTTCATTTTGCCCTCCATTCACAAAAACGTGTTTTCCATTGCTTTCTACATAAAAACGTGTCCCAATCAGCTAATGCTATTCTTTAATGAAAAACGCATTTTTCATTATGCCTTCATCTTGCTGAAAACGTTACCATTCCATTTTCATTCGCCTTTCATTCCATTTCATTACATATTCACATTCCTCCATAATCCCATTTCCATTTTCTTGAAAAGAGAAAAGAATAAAAAATTATGCCCTAGAAAGCAAATCGGGATTTTTCCAATCAATTACAAGTAGGGCATTTTTGCCTAAAATGCAAGTACAAGTTAGCACAAGAAAATTGTTGGCTTAACAACTAGCACCTCCGGAGTAAGTGTTGGTACGGACAGCTATGCACACTACGCAATGAGTGCTCTTCAAATTAGGAGGGGAAGCTCCCTCGTTGTGCTTGACAAAAGTGCTTTGAAAGGAAAGTAAACTAAACTATATCCTGTCTTTTTGTTTCAGCTGTAGAGGCACAAGGCTTTCTCGAAAACTATATACGTTGCAGCTGAGTATTTTCTGGTTTCGCAAACTACTAACTACAACTATGCTAATTACTTAAAATCTATCCAGTTTCCTCAAGAAAACAGAGCATGAGAAAATGGAGCGGGGATGACTATCTGACGATAAACAAGTATAGATTCTCAACTTGAAGGCAAGGTGGCACATCTATCAGCTCAATCTAAACAAGTTTATTATTCACAAAACACCATACGATAAACAAGAACAGATTCTCAACTTGAAGGCAAGGTGGCACATCTATCAGCTCAATCTGGACAAGTTTATTGAACACAAAACAAATTTGATCTAACTAAGGAAAGAATTCACCATTATAATTGCATGAAACCCTATGTGGCATAACAATTCATCACAACAAAAACACGCATGAAATCTACGAATGAGCAATATTGAAGGCAAGGTAGGCGACAAGATATATTCCTCTCGTGCAAAGTTATTTACAAATGAGCAAAAGCTCTTATTTATAGACATCAAAGGTGTAGGGAACCTCAAATCACCTTGAGTCAATCTACCCTTGCAATGCATGCAAGATTTATTACTAAACCCTAATAAAGTAAACTATACAGTTAACCTGAAAGCTACCATCAGTTAACCGGTACATCTAACCTAAATGGACAATGTGCAAGCATGCACGTCCTTATTTAAAGTAAAGTTAACTGGACACTACCCTCAGTTAACTGGAAACCCTAACCCTAACTCCTGTAAAGATAATCCCAAGGAAGAGATAAGCATGTATGAAGTCAGCAAGTGAATTTAAGACTGAAAGTCGAGTTAACTGTTGCTCATGACTCTACCCTTGAAACTAACTGCAGGCCCCAACTGACAGATCACTCAAAGTCATCTCGGTTCAACACCTCGTCCAGGAACTCATCAATCACTCTGTCTTCTGGCACTTTGATGTTGTCCAAAGCAATAATCTGTTTCTTCAACTCCTTGTCACTTTCCCTGATTGTATGCATGCATTCTCTGACATCCTCAGCTACCTTCTTGAAACTAGCTGAAATCACTGTAATATTTTCCAAATTAGCCGCCACGGGATCTCCCTCAAGGCTATCACGAATCAACTTTTCAAACTCAGCTTGTACTATGTCCAATTCAATATACGTGCCATCCTCAAGAAGGTAGTGACACGAAATCACTTGGTAACTTTGGCGGCTTCGTAAATGGAGTGGTGACCTCTGTTTCTTTTGCAACTTGACGCTTCTGATGCAATCACGAATTAAGACTGATTTGGTCTTGAATTGCATTTTGAAAACCTCTCAAGGATCGTGAACACGGCTATGTTCTAACAACTTTCTCTGGAAAGCTAAAATGGCTCCTGGTGAGGCTAAACATACCCTGTCGGAGGATAATTTTCACCAAAAATTCTGAGATATGGGTTTTGTCCGAAAAATGATTCTAAGACAACCCACAACATCGTAATTGTGATAGGTTTGACAATGACCATGATCTACTCTCACCCTACACTTCAGATTAAAAGTCTCCTACATTTTGCTTCTAAAATATCTAAGTAGATTGCATTATCATGTAAAACACATGAAAATATATTTTGTATTCTCTTTATGTTTGTGTTCAACCATGTGTCATGTTTGTAAGCACAATGAAGGGGTCCTATAATAGCTAGGACGTCCAACAAGAGAAATCCAAGACATCTTGTTAGGACATTCATTCACCACAAAGTTAGAAAATTCTAGTGAGACACCCAAGCATTGGAGCACAAGATTATCCTATTTAGGTGTCCAAGAAAGAACAAGTAACATGTCTTATTAGGATGTCCCAACAAGTGGGAAGAGAACACTTTGGGAGATCACAACATCATCTCAATAGTTGACACAATAAAAATATCATCAAAGCTAACACAGAAGAAATCATAGATGGCATACTCATAGAAAACTTGCTGAGACACCAAGTACTTTCTGAGTCAAATAGATAGCAAGTTTTTTAGCGCCATTTACTCGCCAAAGAAACGCTGCCGAGTTTTTGGCAAGTACTTGCCAATTTTTTGGTGAGTACTTGCCAAAAACTCGGCAAGTTTGACAAAAATACTTGCTAGATTAATTAAAAATGCAAAACACAAAAAGAAGGAAAAAATAGTCAAAAAATCATCATGATTTTTCCCTATAAATGCATGAACGCCCCTCACACTTCCTTACATAGCACTTGGAGAGCAAATATTCTTCATAAAAATATGCCAAATACCTAATTTCTCCCTTAAGTGATAAAATTATGAAATGGTGTATGACAAGAAGTTTTATGTGGTTTCAAAGGCTTTGATTTGTGCTTGGAGGCGGGGCCGTTGCCCCTCAACCCCGCTCTGTATTGCAATAGGGAATGCGCCTGGGGTGCTACCCCTCAACCCTGTTGTGGGCATTGCCCCTTGACCCCATTGTGGGTGTTGCCCACAAACCCCGACAATGGGCATCGCCTCTCACCCCATTGAGAACTCCACTCCTAGACCCCCACTAGTTATTGGGATCTCTTCTCATATAAGAAATTTGATTATAATGAGGGGATTTGGGAGTGGAGACTGGAATCGACAACTTAGACAATTATCTTTATCACTATCATAATACCATTGACTAGAACACCTCCCCAAGTTTTCACTAGACTAGGATAGAAGAAGATGTCAAATTTTGTGAATTATGATGATGATTTTCAAAGGAAATCATCATAAATTCATAATAGTTGCCAAGTATCTATTGTATCAAAATTTCGCATGATGATGCAATTTTGTACTCACTTTGTATTCAAATGAATCAAATTTAATAGAAAACACTGTTGTACTTTATGGACTCATTGGATATATTTTGTCTTTGCATTTTGCAAAAAAAAAGTGTTTTTAAAGAAATTTAAGCAATTTTTGCTGCCGAAGTTTTCTCGCAAGTAAATTTTGGTCCGGGCTGAAGTTTTGCCATGTCCAAGTTTTCCAACTATGGAAGAAATTATGTTACATCCCACCAGACGCTACAATTTACCATCACTTGATAGAGAAAGGTGAATTCTCGAGGTGAATTAATGATGCTTGTACCTTGTTTCTGGCTATGAATATTTCATTTGATGTTATTCTCTGAGAAATAATCGCATAAAGGAGAATAGAGGTTATTGATTTATGAATAATCTAACTTTTGAAATGCTTCATGTATCCCGCTTTGTTATGAGCATGTAAGGATCACTGGCTGTCATGTCATGGTGCGTATGAAGACTCCATCCTCCGGCATTGCAGGAGAGATATCACCGTGGAGGAACTTTGGCTCCGTGGGCAAGAACGAAAAGTACCCAAATGAGCGACACACACGCCAAAAGATAGGACCTGAAACCAAGTCGGCTTATGTTGGTCTAGATAAGTCATCCTTAGGCTTGGAGTTATGTTTACTTCTTTATGCTTTGAAAAGTGATGATTACTTATTTGTTTGACTTACTATGCTTTGACCATGATTTGGAAAAATGTGAATGGATATACGTTAAAAGGTCAAGTGAGTATGTGTATACGTGTACGCGTATCCATATGAATATACATGTCAAATACATACATATGCTCGGCAGATGGATATGCCCATATGTACGTAATTACATGATATACATACATTTATGTGTACACTGCGTACAGAGAAATACATACTAATAATAATATTATATTATTATTCCCTATTGACTTTGCGTAAATATATATATATAAATATCGGGTTGCTGACTGGCTCACGATATATTTATATATTTGTTAAATATATATTTAAGTAATTAAATATTAGCGATACATATAAAATTATTATAGTTATATTAAATATAAATATTTAAAATACTTGAGTATTTAAATATTTATGTATTAATATATTTAAAGACTATAATAGTATTTTATAATAAAATAAATAAGGGAACTATATTTTGTCTAAGGGATTTACATATATATTTATGTATAAATATATAAGGTGATTATTTAAATACATAAGGAATGTATAAATAATAATATATTTATATATTTTATTAATTAAATGTATTAATGTCTAAAATAATACTTTAAAGCGTAAAATCAAAATGTAATTTAAAAGGTAAAATTTTGAAGAAAGTCTTTCACGCGGAAATTGGCGGGAAGGAAAAACGCGAAAATAAGAGAGATTGGAAATTACTTTGAAATGAACATTGAAAAGAAGAAAAACGCTATAATCACATGGAGAAAAGATGTGCCAGGATAAAAACGCTGCGAGAAAGTCACACAGACCGGTTCATACTGGCCGCACTTGGTTCAAGCAAAATAACGATATACCAATCTTGAAATAAAATAGCGACGAGGAAACATCATAAATCTTGAACTCTCATCTGGAACGAATTTTTCAAACTATTTGCTTGGAATTAACCTAAAAATCTGAAGACACCTTGAGCTGTCAATTCGCCATGAGAGAGTTGAAGAATTCTTAATTTGCTGGCAAAATAAGAAGTCGAATCACTATTTGAAGAGATGACTTAGGGTTTATAAACTATGTCTTTTGAGAAATTCGCACTTGGTGTCAATCAGATGCCTTCTTAAAGGGGAAAACGTTGCACTGGGTATATAAATAAATATACACGCCTTTCCTTTCTCTATGAAACACATCACTTGAGCACTCTTTGAAGTTTAGTATTTTGAGCCGTCCCTGCTCATTCTAACACACAATTCTGGAATTCGGGTTTAGTCTCATTCCAAAAAAAAGTGACAAGTATTTCTTAGTGTTAATTTGCTGAGAGTGAGAATTATTCTACTAAAAGAGTTTTTGAGAGCATTTAGCAATTTTGTGAGCAAATTCAGAGTGTTCATCCTTCGTAGAGTGAGCTTTTAATCTGCTAAGAAGTCCTTTGGCTTGAGGCTATAGGTGTAGCAAATTCTCACTAGATCAACACCTGTGGAAAGCTCTTGTCAGGCATGTTAACTCTTTTACTTTTTCATGAAGTTGCTATTCTTCTTTGGTCTAGAAGAGTTTACAAATAAAAGTTCACTTTCATTGAAACATAATAGGGAAGAAGGTCGTTCTTTATGGTATACTTGGAAAGGATTTCTAAAAGGATTGCCTTAATTAAAGAAGTGATTTTGAACCATTAAACAAGTGGAAAATTTGTGAAATAGGAAGGCTAATGCATGTTCTATACTATTAACTCTTGCATTAATTAGTAAACAGATTTATTGTTCCATTGAAGAGTAAATTATATTAATTAGTAGATGGATTTATTGATCTATTTAAAAGTAAATTGCATTATTTGTATTGACTCCATATAAGGAGTGTATGTTTGCATATAGCTATTTAAATACTAAGGAATGAAATGAGGGTATTTAATAAGTTACCGATCACAACTAGTTGAAGATTAACTTAGTCAAGTTATTTAAAAGCTCCTAGGATGAGAAAGTCCCGTATAAGGGAGTTAGTTGTGAGTACTTGTTAAATTGTTCTCCATTCTAGTAGTTAACTTAAGTAGGGCGTCTAAGTGCATTACTACCCGATAGACCAACCTACGGCGTGGTGTAAGAATGCCTTAATGCAAATCGTACACGAGTAGTGCATATGAGTAGTGACACCATTAGGAAGTGAATGATAATACTTTGGCCAAAGTAGTGTAGGAACCATTTAGTTGTGAGTACTACAGCAATGGAGTTCACCGTGATCGAGAAAATACATCCCTAGTTGAGAATTTGCCGATTACTTGCGAGGAGTCTAACTTTGTAGGATCACAACACTATGCTCAGTTGGTAGTCGTTAAAGGATACCCCACCAATCTCTTCTTCGAAGTGAGGGCCGTTCATTGCAAAATGATCGTGCGGAGGACCGCATTATAAGTCCGTGGTTGGCGGAAAAGCGCCCAAGTGATGTTTCTCCTCCTCAGCAAGCGGCCGATGTACCAAGATTTGAAAGGACGGATCTCCTGGACCTTCTTACTACTATTTGTTCTAAAGCTCATTGGAGCTATGTTAGTTAAGGTACGTATTCTTGTTTCATGTACTTGTGAAGTTATTATATTGAAATGGAATCTTTGTTGTATATTAATATGGCAACTTGTTCATGTTTTGTCAATAAAGAAAAAGAAAAATTCTATTGCAATGACATGATTAACACGTTTACATACTTGTAGGATGTAAATTATGAAAATTTTAATTTTACCGAAGGGTCGGGTTGTTACAAATTATCTATGGAGATGCAGCAACTTCAGCACCAAACTTGGTTCTAGCATTGGGGTTGTTGAAGAACAAAGTAATGACAAGGGTTGAATAAGAAGTTCTGCAGCAAGTCCAATGCCCCTCTCAAACTTAACAGAAATAAGTGTTATCCCTATTTCCTGACAATTACTTTTGAGTTCTGTATTTTTTATTAATAATAAAGTCCAACATTGTGTACATTTGAGTTAAAACTAAATTCCTAATGCCATGCATATATTAAAATCTTATGTTCAATGTTAGGTAAATATGGACTCAAACTATAATCTTAATTTTATATAAGTCAAAGTTATTAAAATTTAATTTGAAGATGTGGTGTGACTAAAATGGTTGGATGGTTGATATGTGGTGGATCACAAAGATATTTTTTCCATGTGGACATTGTAACTCTAGTGACAACCCTGCATTCTATGTATCCACATTTATTGTATCAGTAAAATGGCTTTACATTCACATATCTGATTGTATTTGTGATTATCAGTGCATTTAAGTGCTTTACATGACTCATAACAATGTTACTAAATTCTCACTCTTAAATGGCACCTTCACTCTCATTGTGAACCTCAATCTCAAAATAATATCTCCTAGCAAATCTGTATAGATTAGTTACTTTTGTTTATGAGTTGACTATTCAGCTTTTATTTGGAAAAATCTGACAATAGGCTTATTAAACTGGCAGACACTCACCTATCCTGTGGTCAACAAGTGTGTACTGTTCACTTCATAGATTATACAAATCACTTGACATTATTCATTCCCTGTTATCAGCAGATATAGATTTGTCGCATGGTTACTAATGATTTATTTTTATAATATGTTGAGACCCACTGACTACAGTGGCATGGGCTATTTGACTATCTTCCAGCTAACAGTTTATCAATATGCCTACACTTTTAGGTTTCAAGTTTTGACTAATAATATAAGAAAAATCAATAAAGTGTTAACCATTCTTGTGCCATTTCAAGAGTCTTCAAATCTGTGTCGAAAATAATCTACCTGATCATTACTCAAATCTAGAAACAATTCAAGAGAATAAAACTTAACAAACAGTGTTGATCTATTTTTTCCAATTAGTATTCATAAAATCTCAGGCAGCATATGTTATTTGAAAGCAACAATGAACACTATCATCCCTCATCAGGCATTTGTCACAAGTTCTTACCATTGACCCTTCTTATTTTTCTTTGCTTGTGCATAGCGAAATTTGACCACATCCATTGAACTCATGTGTATGCCAAAAGTTTCAATAGGATAAGTCTGTAAATGGAAAAATACCAATTTCAAAATCAATTTAACTTCAACCAAAAGGATTATTGACCAGTTCCTTCATCCCTGCTAGACTTCATCTAAATGCTTGTCATTGATCCTATGACAATCATCCTTTTAAACATGAGGTAGAAAATTATTAGGTCTTTCCAGAGTGCCAAAGGTAATAATTAAAATGTTGATCACTTGAGAATAATCTGAAATATCACTTAGAAAAGTTAAATTTATTGCATGAATTGTATTTTAGGTCACCGGACTTGATAAGCGGTTATCCTAAAGACAGATATAATAGGAAAATGGAACAGAAGAATCCAGACTATTACTTCTTTCTTATTACTTACGTTTTGAGATTGGCCAAAGCTAGAAGAGCCTTCAAGTCCCAACATATCTGCTCTCCATGTACAAGCTCAAATTAAAGCATAAAATCCCCAAAATAAAATTCAGATAACTACAATAGTTAATGCAGAGAAACAATAATATATTATGCTTAAATAAAAAATGAAACTTAAACTCACAGTTGCTATACGAATCAGTAGTCTCAATCACAGAAGAAGATTCTGTAAAAATATTATAATTAAATTTAACTGGTTCATTTTCATCAAACTCCTCGATAGAGTCCACATCTTCCAAAAGATTTGTTTTAGAATTACTCCAAACTACGCCATCTTCCTGTTTTAATTCTCCAGAAATCTTCTGGTTCCCAGTTTGTTCATGTTTGGAATGCTTAGCAGGTCCACTCTTTTGGACTTCAAGACCTACAAATGGTTCCCTCCTCAAAGAGCTATAAAAAAATTCTTCTTTTTCAATATCCTCCCAAGATGTGCAGTTATCATTTGCATCTTTGGTGAGCTCCCCAGTTAATAGACTTTGTTCTCTTGCATTCAAGGAAGATACTTTACCGACATTGACAGTATCATCAAAGATCTGAATCCATAAGATTAAAACTTGAATGCATTCCGAGCATCATCCTTGGATGAACCATGCATCCTAAAATTTTGTGCATATCATGCTTAGACTTAAAATCAAATTTTATTTGAATTAATATTCAGTATTCACTTGCCACGCATGCCATTTAATATGCCAATCTTCTCTTGCTTTAATTATCTTTCCTTCACAATTTTAGATGAACACTCCTAGACAATAAAAGAATCAGAGTATCCTAACATCTATAACTCTTAATGGCACTTTTATATGCTCTAGATGCAACCATCTAACATATGTCACATAGGCAAAATGAGAAAGAAAATCAAGTCTATAAACAATCATGAGTTAACCTTATCTAAAACAGAAGTGCATGTAGCCTGTTGATCTTCTTGTGGGATCAAGTTTGTGTCTTGACATTGTTCCTCGGTATCGGACAAACTTCCATTTAGAATAAGTTCTTTGGCTATAGTATTGATGTGTTCCTTGAAACATTTGATATCTGCGTCTCCATCAAAATTCACCTCTAAACTTGAAGCTTCTGAAGGCCCAAACCTGCAATTTAAGTTTAAGATGTCTCTAATTAAATAATGTACACCGACAAATTCAACATCTTTACTGAGCATAACTAAGTAATTATGTTGTAGAAATATTGAGAGTTGTATCAACCAGATAATTTTCCAAATACACTAAAGCTAGCTGTAATGTCCCCTTCTAATTAATCTTCCTAGAATCAAAGGATTAGCCTATTGTTATGGTTTTTGAGACCGCACCAACACAGAACAAAGTTTCCCAACGGATACTCTATTCTCTCTTGATCAAAGTATTCAGCATGCTAAGATTGCGAGTAAGTTCATGCTTTCAACTCCAAGGTTCCTTTAATGCGAATAGACCCAGTTTGGTTGATGTGTATTGCTGTGTACTTACGAGGGGACTTACATAATTGTTCAGATTTCTTGCAGTTAGCAGTCGGTATATGATTTGAAGGGGATTCTTGTACGTATGATTTGGCAATGTGGTTCGTTTTCCTAAAACTAATCGGAAATATGCGGAAAGTAAAAAGAGTGTAAGGCCTAAGAAATTTGTATTCTATTCTAAATGCAGGATATGTGGAGCTTCGTTTTAGTAGACTTCAACCAAATTTCACCTAGCCTCATGTCGGACAGCCTCAGTAAAATTGGTGCAATCTTCAAAGGGATAGCAAAAGATGTTCAAATTATGATCTAACATACATACACCATCACAACGACGCATATAAGCATGCAAACCACAATTGAAGTTAAACTCAAGATAATGTCCAGTCGACCACGCAAGGCGAACTTATCATCAACAAGCCGCTAGTGGTATGGAATGAAAGAAGCTACCTCAACAAAATGCCACACATCAAAGTAAACTACTTGCATGAAAATTACGCTACTTGGATACGAAAGGAAGAAGAGATCTTGCTAGCTATTCATGACAAGACGAATTCCACCATCAATGAAAAGATCTATTATCATGAAAAGTGTTACACAACAATCTCCACAAAAGTTTTCAAAGGGAAAACTTTCTTTCTTCTCCACTATGCAAAATGTCTACAATGCTCTACTCTCTAACTCTAGCTCTATCTAAATTCTGGCTCTGATCTAATCTCCTGTTCTAATATGTTACAAATGAGGGGGACTCCCCTTTATATAGCTAGCCCAGTCCCAAAAGACGGCTAGGGTTACAATCAATAGAGTGGCCAGAATCGTGCCACCTCAGCCCTAACCCTAAAAAACTGCCAGAATAGGGAGTGGTACATTAAATGAATCAAAGATTCCCACTCACTCCCAAAATAGTAAATGTAATAAATGCCCATATTCAGTCTTCTAGAAGATCCTCATCCAGTAGTGCATTCCCATTTGCCTTCTCTCTGACTGCAAACTCAACAAATCTGCCAAGTACAGCTTCAACCTCCTGAACTGAAATAGGTGGAATGCAATCTAACTGAAACTCTAACACTGTGACTGAATGCTCATGCCTTGCACATGATTTTCTCCAAGCAATCAAGGAGTCCTGCGTGTTCTGGATCAAAGTGGAGAAAGTGGAAGTATTCTCGAAATCATCTTGTACAAAGGTCTTAACATCTGCAAAGAAAGGCACCAGCAAACCCCTCAAATTATCAACGTTCACCTCCTCTGGATTAAGCCGCCTAGCAAATATGGCCTCAAAAGTATTCTGAACTCCATCTATGATATTGGCCATAGCTTTATGTACCCTAGCTGAATCTACCTGTGCCGCATCGAAGAAGCCACGCCCCGTGATAGCCGAAGAATACCATCTAGAGAAGTCATACTTGTCATTCTCCTGAATGACACCTCCATCAATCAGCAAATGCAATGGCACATGCCTCAATACCTCAAGACACTGAATAACTTTGCTCTGATAGATAGAAGCATCACCCCAAGCGTGATCCACTGCATCCATCCGTGTCAAAATACTAGAGGTCTGCTGAAAAGCAGAAGCAAGGTCCTCCATAAACTTTTCTGTCTCGACACGAACTCCTGTGACCCACTTATCTGCCTCCTGTGCCATTTTTCCCAACTCCATCAAGCCGCTGATCGACTCTCTAGGTATCTCTGCTGGAGGCTCTATCACTGGAATATCCTGCCCTCGAGAACGAGATAACTGCTGAACATATCCGATTAAAGCCTTGTGTTCTCTTTTCAACCTTTTATATTTTCCTTCTTTCTTGAATAATCTATCTTTGAGGGCAAGGAAGGAGTTATCACACTCCTCTACAATCTGCACACCAGTGGGGCGTCCCAAATCTAGAGTCGTGACCACATAATTCTCAGGCACTGCTTCATTTCGGTCACACTCAACTCAAGGGCAATGCCTACAATGAAGGTGTACGGAACCATCCTTCGCTGGGGACTGGTGAATTTTCTTTGCCTTCTTTTCCGCGGAGGTGCAATCGACCCTGCTCAAAATTCTTCCATCTCAATCGCTGATCAATTTTCTCACGGGCTTCTTCATTCTATCCTTAAGCCAATCGTGCACATCAGATCAGAGTATCGAAGGGTCGCTGCCCGTGGCCCTCACTTCTCTAACCTCGCTTCAACTTCTATATCATTCTGGCGTAGGCTCATCATCTCCTCGCAGTGGCCGAAAGTATCACCTGAAACTATATCATCATCCTCATCATTCAAGGCTGCCTCTAACTCCTGCTGAAACTGAGGGTCAGTAATAGTCCCCTCATCATCCCGCTGATCAACCCTAACAGGTGCGTTGACACTCTGGCCAACCGACTCTCTCCGTGGAGGCTGAATATCATTCTGTACTACTTGCACCTGATTCAGTGCATTCCTCTGATCAGCAAACAAAGAGACCTCCTGTATACATGGAGAACGTGTCTCCAATGGTGATGCAGCTGTAACTCGTGGAGGCTCTGGCTGAGTGGGCTCCTGTCGAACTATCTCCTTCTTCCTGGACTCTGGACCTCGTGTAATCTGCTTCTTTCTGCCAGTGGTGGGTGTCCTGTGATCTCCCATCAAATTGTAAGTCAAGGCAATTGACCTACTTTTCAACCTGTTTACTCGTCTATCAACCCATGCTCTGGTGAATGTCAAGACTGGGATAGAAAGGGTGTCCAAATCAGCAATCTTAGGCTCTGACCAATCCGGAGGTGGAAGTGGAGTATCTCTAACAGCTGCATAGTCCGGATGAACGACATCCATATCTTCGTTCACCTGGTCTGGAACCGGCATAGCTTCACACTCCCTGATCAGAGTAATAGGCAACCGAGAAAACATCCTTTTCCTTACTTCAATCTCATCAGCTGCATCAGCCCAATAATCCTCTATGGTGGCCTTATGCTTAAACTCCTCTGACAGTACCCACTTGATGTTATGGTGTGGATCGTAGTGCTGTCGGCTAGTATGATATGAAAAATGATAAAATTGAAGTTCATTTTCAGCCTCTCTAGCTGCCTGTATTGAAGGACACACTTGATCCGAGTTGCCCATTACAATTGGAAATTCTATTCCTCCCTTCTTTTTCTTTTGAATTTTATCAAAGGCAAGCAGTTGCCTAGATATCTCTAGCATTAAAATCTTATCGGTTGGGTACTTAGGCAGCCTATATGGGTATGATGAGAAACCTTGCAGCCTAATGTAAGAAAATCTCGGAAACTGTATGAACCAACACCCATACCTTTCAATCAGCTCCTGGGCATCCCTCGAGATTCTATGTTGTAATCGCTCCTGAAGCAGCCTCGTGATATACATGGTGAAAGAATCGTTGACACGCTTGTAGTGGGTTGTGCTCGATAGGTGCAACTGTGGACAGGCATCATATATCTTAAACTGGTGGGAGCCACAACCGACAGGTTCCTTGTAAGAGATCCCTCTGTACTTCGTCATTCGTGCCAACATATAGATAATGTAGGAGCTCATATAAAATGTCTTCGTTCTCCTCAAGCTCAGGAGCTGCTCATGTAGATTATCACTTATCATCTCGGCCCAATTGACATAGTCCTTCCCTTCTAGCACCAGGTTGATGTAGTAAAACATCCAGGGTTCAAAAATGAATGATTGTGCACAACCTCCAACCCTGCTCAGCATCATGATGAGGTCACAATATTCCTGCTTCAAGTCATCTGCAATGATCTGCTTCGGCAACTTTGTACGAGAAGGCTTGGGAGTGGTCATCCAGTGAGCATTAATTGTCTCCATGCATCGCTCAAAAGCAGAAGCATACATCCGCTCCACTCGCTCCCTGGACTTATAAATCATGTTCCTGTGCACCGGGATCCCGAAAGCTTCACCAATGGCCGCCGGAGTAAGATTGGCTAACACTTGGCCATCTGGTGACATGATCGACCGGTGTTCTTTCTCGTAGCAATTAGCACACTCCATCATCAGCTCCGAGCATTGAATGGTTGGTGGGAAACCAGCAGCTGCATATAACCCACTTCGAACAATATTGTGCGAAGTGGTTGAAGCCCGATGACTTCCGATTCCAAACATCCTGTTCTTGAAGGTCTCCAGGTTGACGGAGCCCAAATTGGTGTCTGTCAACTTGCCCAACTTTGAAATGAATTTTGACTCCGGCATGAATGTCTTACTCAGCTTCTTAATCACAGCTTGCCTGGATGCACCATTGTCCTTTCCATTCGCCCTTGCCTCAGCCATCTGCAAACAGCAAGCATTCATTAGCAATTTAATCTATAAAAATAAAATAATACATTGCATGTAGGGGCTGCAGTCGACTTCAAGAAGCTGCAATGACTTTCTTATATGCAAACCTCAGCTTCCTCTTCTTCAATAAATTCGGACTTCAACACTTAGAACAGATTTCTAAGTGGACTCTAGTGACTTTAATCTGCAACAACTCCAACCAGCAATTTGAATTTTATGACTTCGTATTTTACATCAGCAATCAGCAATCAACAACTTCGCACTTTCAAGGCGTCCCTTCCAACTGGCAACTTTAACCTCAGCAACGAATCAAACTTCAGCCACTCACACCAGCAAAGTCGTACCTCTTAGCTCTGCAACTTCAGCAACAAATCAGACTCTAGCAATCAGCAAGTGCGCACTTCTAGACCTCAGCAAAGGCACCTCTCTAGCAACTCAAGGCGTCCCCTTCAACTGCAGATTTGAGCAATCACAGCAAGCTCCAGACTTGGCCAAAACTTTGGACTCCTCAAGTAATTCACTGCAATGCCTCACTTAGAGCAAATTCGACTTCTTCAGCTGTGAAAACAAGTGAGAAACTTGTTCATTTTATAGCCAAAATTCGAATTCTAGAAGAAGTTAATTTTAGCCAGTGCATTAAACTTCCACTACTCCACTTCAAGAATTCGAATTTTCCCTCTCTGGTATTTCTGACACTTGTCTCTGGGCGTTGGGAATCTTGCTCTTCTAGAAACTTGACTTTGACTGGCATCTTTGAATTTGTTTTCGAAAAATTTAATTTAAAATCTATCCTTTTAATTCACCAGCCGGAGCTCTGTCACTTGAATTCGAATTTTAACTCTTCATCATCTTTGGAAAATTCATTCTCGAAGAATTCAACCGAAATTATCTAGGCAACTGACTTCAAATTCATCATTCGAAGAAAATTCATTTTAAAAACACATTTTATTCATCTTTGCCTTAGAAAATTTTAAATTCTCCCTTTAGGAAAATTCGCAATTTGAGTACTGATTAAATTCTTCACTGAAAAAGTGTTGGCGAAGTGCGGAAGACTTGGAAATCCATCTATCATCGCAAATGTTCAGTACCCAGAAGAGAATTTTCTTCAGAATGCTTCAAATCCATGGGTACCCAACGAACGGGTTCATTTAATTTTTGAATTTTGAACCTTAGAAAAATATTATTTTCACCATTTTAAATTCATTCTTCGCCTGTGATCATTCTGTGTTGCTCCAGCTTCTTGAAGAACTTGAATCATCTTGCATTATCATCGTCTTCTGACTTCATCTCTGAGAAAATTTGCTGGTGTTCTGAGAAATTTTACCACCTTGAGCTATAGGCGTATTTTCTAAGAAGAAAATATTTTGCCTTAGAAAATATTTTAATCATCCTGCACTCTGAGAATTTGCCATAGAAAATTTTGTTTGCCTGCCAGTGAGAAAAGTATCAACTTCACTTAGAAAAATTTCGTTTACACCTGGCACACTTGATTTGCCACTCACCATTTTGTATTTAACTCCACACTTAGGAAAATATTCCAACGCCTTAGAGAAATTTTAAAATCATCTTATACTTTACTTAAGGCGCATAGCACACTTAGCATTTTATTTCCACCACCTTGGAATATTTTCAATACATTGCACTTTCAATGCCTAGCAAGTTTGTTTTGACTTCACACTTCACTCCACACTCTAGGC